>JAPPVO010002835.1:0-24124 GCA_030407325.1 Camellia japonica | reverse complement strand
ATTGCACAAGATATTGTTATGTTTATTTACTTAGAAGTAAAGATGAAGCCTTAGAAATGTTTAAACTCTACAAAACAGAAGTTGAAAATCAACTTGGTAAAACCATTAAAATGGTTAGAAGCGATAGGGGTGGTGAATATGATGCACCATTAAATGAATTTTGTGCACAACATGGCATTATTCATCAAACTACAGCCCTTATTCTCACACAAGCAAAATGGAATTGCTGAAAGGAAGAATAGAACTCTAAAAGAAATGATGAATGCCATGTTACTAAGTTCAGGCTTACCACAGAACTTGTGGGGGGAAGCAATATTGTCTGCTAATTATGTTCTTAATAGAATACCCACAAGAAAACCAAAAGCATTCCTTATGAATTATGGAAAGGTCGACCGCACCTTCCTACAAATACTTTAAAAGTGTTGGGGTGTTTGGCAAAAGTGGAAGTTCCTGTTTCCTAAAAAGACTAAGATTGGACCAAAAACAGTAGATTGTGTGTTTATTGGTTATGCTCAGAATAGTAGTGGCATATCGGTTTCTGACTTAAAATCAGAAAAATACCTGATATAATGTGAACACTATTATAGAGTCAAGGAATGCTGTGTTTTTTGAACATGTCTTTCCTTACAAGAAAGGACAGGAATTAAGTTCACAGAAAAGAACTTATGATTGTACACAAAGTCAAGAGACTAATGACAATCAAACACAAGAGACTAGTAATGGTCTCAACCAACAGGATTTAACTAATGATGAACCAAGAAGAAGTAAGAGAGCAAGAACAACAAAATCCTTTGGTCCAGATTTTTCTAACATACTTATTAGAAAATGAACCTCAAAGCTTTAAGGCAGCAATGACAGGTCCTGAAGCACCTTTGTGGAAAGAGGCTGTTAATAATGAAATTGAATCCATTATGCAAAACATACTTGGGAATTGGTGGATCTTCCACCAGGTTCTAAACCTCTGGATATAAATGGATATTCAAGAGAAAAATGAAAGCAGATGGTTCAATTGACAAGTATAAAGCGAGACTTGTAGTTAAAGGTTACAGACACAAAGGAAGGTCTGGACTATTTTGACACATATTCCCCTGTGACAAGAATAACATCCATTCGCATGCTTATTGCAATAGCAGCGTGTTTAATTAGAATACATCAAATGGATGTTAAAAAGCTTTCTTAAACGGTGATCTAAATAAGAGATCTATATGGAGCCAACCCGAAGGATTGTAGTATCAGGGCAAGAAAAGAAAGTTTGTCGACTTGTAAAATCCCTTTATGGATTAAACAAGCACCTAAGCAATGGCATAAAAATTTGATCATGCAATGCTTACTAATGGGTTTAAGATAAACGAATGTGACAAATGCGTCTATGTTAAAAACACTGACCAAGGCTATGTCATAATTTGTCTTTATGTGGATGACATGCTTATCATTGGAAGCAGTCACAACATGATCAAATCAACTAAGCAAATGCTTAACAAAAGATTTGATATGAAAGATATGGGGGTCGCAGATGTTATATTAGGAATGAAAATTACAAAAACATCTGACGGATATGCATTATCTCAATCTCATTATATTGAGAAAATTCTTGATAAATTTATCAAGGATGATTTGAATTTAGCAAGAACACCTGTCGACATCAGTCTTATTTATCGAAAAATAAAGGTGATGCAGTGTCTCAGTTAAAATACTCCCAAATCATTGGAAGCCTAATGTACCTAAATGAATTGTACTCGTCCTGATATAGCTTATGCTATCAGTAAATTGAGTAGGTACACTAGTAACCCTGGAGAAGACCATTGGAAAGCGATCATTCGATTCTTAGATATCTAAGATTTACTCGTGATCATGGTTTGAACTTACTCGATATCCAGCAGTACTCGAAGGTTATTGTGATGCAAATTGGATATCGGATACTAAAGATTCAAAATCCACTAGTGGATATGTCTTACTCTAGGAGGCGCTGCTGTTTCTTGGAAATCTACGAAACAAACTTGCATCGCACGATCCACAATGGAATCCGAGTTTATGCTTTAGACAAAAGCAGGTGAAGCAGAATGGCTTCGTCACTCTTAGAAGATATTCCAATATGGCCAAAACCTGTGCCAGCTATTTGCATTCATTGTGATAGTCAATCTGCAATAGGTAGGGCACAGAATCACATTATAACGGTAAGTCACGACATATTCGTCGTCGACATAATACCGTAAGGCAATTGTTGTCAAACGGAATAATCTCATATAGATTATATAAAATCTAAAGAGAAATATTGCGGATCCGTTAAACAAAAGGTTTGACAAAAGAGCTAGTGTATAGTTCATCTAAGGGATGGGATTAAAGCCTATTACATAAGAGTCGTCATAATGGTACCCTACTTATATGACTGGAGATCCCAAGAACTAAGTTCAAAGGGACAACTAAGTTATGTATGGCTCGCCAGAAATCACCAAGGATTCAAATTCCCTACCCATTCCTATGGTGAGAGTGATATCTGCAACATATGTCGTATGCAGGGGCATAAGGATAAGCTTGCTTTTAATGATTACTTATATCTTGATTAAGGCATAAAATCAAGACGAGTATAAGAAGATACTCACAATAAGAATCACCTATATGAGTGTTGAACTGGGGCCGGTTCTATGAGAATGAAAGAGGCTACATTCTCTAGAAACACTCATGAAAACCAGGAGCGTTCAAGGCCAAAATGAACACAACAGTGAGAACCACGATGTGTTAGAAAATATTTTGTGTGAAATCTATTGTCTTCGCTTACACAAACGGCTGAACAATTCAAGGCATCGCGTCCATTGGTTAGCCAGTAAGTCCGATAGGTTATCACTAGGGAAGGTTCAAGGCCCGAAAACTACCTATCCTGATGCAAGATATTTTCGACTTATACTCTTTCGATAAATCTGCATTTTGTTGCATTTCCGTTGTCATCAAATTCCATTCATGTGGGGGATTGTTGGAAATGGTAATAAATTCTGGGTTAAAACCAGAATTTTATCCTAAGTTTGGTCTAATTTTTAGGTGGGCCCCGTGCATCGATTTACACGGGTCAAAGTGGTAACGCGTTCTAGGCCGCGTTGTGATTCGTGGTATATTTGGTTGCTTAAAACCATTACCGAGTGAATGGGAAATTGAAGCCAAAGTGTGTCCATGGAAATGGAGTTTTGGTGAAAATTCCTTATTGCTTGAATAAGGCTTGTCCCACATTGATTTGGGGGAGGTTTTGAAAGGGTTTATAAGGCATGGGTTTGGTACTTGGGGTGTGCCCCAAGGGTACCCAAGTGTTTTAGAGGGAGAGGTTAGGGCAAAATGGGCTAGACCCATTGGACTCAAAAACCACCACACACGCGCGCGCGCGCGCCGCGCCGTTCGTCCGTCCGGTCGGGCGGCTGGGCTGGCTGGGCCGGGCTTGGCTTGGGCGCGGGTGCGTGGTGTGTGGTTGGGTTGGGCTTGTTCGGCCCAATACTAATCTTTTTGGGCCAAAAACATTTGAATTTAATCCAGAATTCAAATTAAACTGGGTTTGGAATTTCTGTTCATCCAAACAAGGCCCTTCCCGTTTTCAAACAGAATTAAACTGGTTTGGCATTTTGTTCATCCAAACAGGGCCCTTCCCGTTTTTATCTGTTTGAATAATTAACCAACAGATTCAAATCTGTTGAAATTCAAACCCAACAGGTTTCATACCTGTTCAATTCAAATCCTACAGCCACCTTAACATCTATAAATAGACCAGCCTCCCATTTGGATTAATACACCAATTTTCGTATTCCATCTCTGCTTTAAATCTCTGCCATATTGCTGCATTTTATTTCTGAAAGAAAGAGTGTAAACACTTAGTGTGTTCGACGAACAATTAAATTGTAGTGCTGCATTTAATGTTGATAAGATCATTTCATCCTGGGAGATAGACGTCCAAGTTCTGAAAGCACCGTGGAGAGGACGAATCTGTCTTAAGGACACAGTGTTAAACACTGGACTTGATCAGATAGTTATTCGAAGAATTTAACCAAGTAAGTTGATTAAATTATATTCTGTTTTTTTTTATTTGTTTATTAAAATCAGATTTTAATTTTGTTTTTGTAACAAAATAAAATCTGTTTTTATTTGTTTTATTTTATTTTTATTTTAAGTTTGATTTTTGTAATCAAACAAATTCTCTCCTTTTCTTTATTTAAATTCTAATTGTTGTTTTGTACACAATAGAATTAAATTCTAATTGTTGTTTTGTACACAATAGAATTAATCATTTAAATATAGTGAAGATTGTCCAACAAAACTTATGAAGGAGTTTTTGTACTCCTTTTGAAATGTCTGATGAATCTTACGTCCTTTGAAGTGTTTGAAAATTTTCATATTTCAAGTCATTTTTATACTTCTTTTGAAATTCGAAGAATCTCATATTTCAACTTATTCCGAATAAAAAAGATTTCCATATAAAAATTCATCCAAAATTTGATTTCTATAGATTGTGTATCTTCCTTTTCTATCATAAAAGGGGGGGGGGGGGAAAAGGAAAAAGAAGAAGAAGTAGAAGTAGACGAAATAAAAGAAAGAAAAAAGAAGGAAACATAATAGAAATAAAGGTATAACCGTAAATCCAATTTTCAAATAATATATTAAATTTACCTTTCCAAAATCAATACGACTAATTGGTTATAAGAAAATCATTGGGACTAAATGGATCACTATTCCTCAAGATGGGATTTATAGGTAAATATTCCTTAAGTAAATATTTAATAATCTTGATTGGATAACCATAAAATTATGTTTTGGGCAAATTACACCGGTACTCCTTACATTTTGTCACTTGTGTTGTCACGCCCCACTTTTTATTACTCGAATTTCCATTACTAAAGCCATTATAATAAATTCAATTTCAGAGATGGCATACAGAAGCTCATTATATTTACATGGAATGCATAAATAAGAATCCTCTCATTCAGATAAAAAAAGTGGATGCAACATGAATACACAATTAAACAAATTGCCTGTAGGCTTACATCTTTAAAGTAAAAGAAAGGATTTAACCCTTTTACACCAATGGCCTTCTACCTACACATAAAAGGCCCCATGGCCAACAAATAAGGAAGATCCGTGACCTTGTAGCACATCTCGATACTCACCTGAAAAAGGATTAGCAACATGGGATGAACATAAAGTCCAGTAGGGATCTCAACATGATCCTCAACAATAACAACTTACAGATAGCTATGATCATGAATGCTAATCTCATACCATATAAATTGTGAGACCATGAAATATCCTCTCACATGGATGTTGTAGAGATCCAACAAAGAGATGAACTTTGTCCCTGTGTGTCTGCAAAGATGAGCATGATCGGTGCCACCCAACCGGGGTTGCCGGTTGGAGACACTCTGACGCTAAAGTTAGTCCTTTGATTGAAAGAATAAAGCTATGGAAATCAAGAGTGTTGGTGTATATTGTAAGGAGAGAGCACATATCATTTCTTCTGGGCTGCCCCCCCTTTATATAGATGGAGGGGGGGTGTGATATTTATTTGGGCTGAACCCATTGTAGGCCTTGTTTGGGTTAACCCCAATAAGCGGACATATATTATTTTCTGGCTCCCACATAAATAATGTGACATTTTATGACCAAAGTATATGTAACGCCCTAAAAAAAAAAGCATAAATCAATCATTCGTAATATCCATAGACATAGGAAAATAAGATGTATTCATTCATTAGAGTATTCTTTACAAAAAGTATTACATGTTGACAACAAAAGCAAATGCCCTATGGGCTCACAAACTTTCCAAGTCAACACTTGGTTACATCAAAAGAAGAGTTCTAACTCTTTACATGTTAAGCCCTTGGCTTGAATTTACATTTATCATCAAAACAAAAACAACCAAAAAGAGACTTCAACTCCTAAAACCTTCCAAGCTAGGCCCTTGGAGGCGGCATATCACCTGTACCTGAAAGTGGTGTCCCAAGTAGGGTGAGCCAAAGCCCAGTAGAGATATGCTAAACAGTATATGAGAAATAACTAAAACATTAGCATTCAATAAAGGGTTTAGGACTTGTAAACCAATTTATATAATTCCATAACTAATCGACATTTACATCCATGTTTCGTTCCATTTCCATTTATTTGCCCACATACTAATCGTTGTTCTATAAATAACATAAAATGAGACTACAACTCATTTAACAACACTTCATAACAACATCATTCATACACTTCCATACTTTGCCATTTTACGGAATTACGTCCGAGGGAACCAGCATCCATAAATAAATAAAGTTTCGAGACTTTCACCCAGGACACTCCGGCCAACTTAGTTATCAGTGGAGTCCATCCCCTATCTTCTCCCACACACAATGGAGTACATCCCCTATCTCCCCCAATACAATATACATATACAATGTATTTAAACATATAGTCATATTCAATGACCTAAAGTTTCACATATTCAATGCGTTATTTCAACCGTCACATTCAATGACATACTCCCATTGATTAGTTTCAATTTACCTAATCATCATGCTGTGTCTATAACAATCAAGACTATCCTCCACCAATAGCCCAAGCAGTTATTTCTAAACAGATAAATAAATGTATTCAAACAAATATTTTATCACATTCTCTATAGGTGAGTGATTTATAAATCCAACTACACCATTCAATCACAATTCCATCCAATTTCATAATTTCACAATCAATTTCATTATTTAAGCAAAATGATTTATTTAATCAAATTGAGGCATTAATCCCCCTTTCTCAAATATTGCCCGCATGGCCAAATCTCTTCCATACCACACAAACAAACCCCAATTTTAAGATCTCATATACATATGAAGCCCAAAATAGAAACCCCTCATTTACAATTTCAAGTTTTAAACCCTAACTTTACCCAAACTTGCCAAACTTCACCATTTATACAAAATGACTAAAATTTATGTTAAAACTCATAAGACGGAGTAGATTATCCCTACCTCGAATTTAGGAGCTCAAAGGAGAAGAAGGAAGAAACTCAATGTGCTCCAAATCCAATATTTTTCGGATCAAAGTGTAGCCCACGCGATACTCCACCCTTTTTACAAAGGAAGTAGGGTAGGAGAACTCTAGATCAAGTGTATTTGTAGAGAGAAGGGGTATTTTAGAGAGAGAGGCAGCCGGATTTAGGGTTTGGAATGAAAAAGGAATGAAAAAATGAAGTGTTAACCCGCTGCTGCGAACTGATATAAACAGGTCTCGCTCGAGCGAAAGAGTGGTCGCTCGAGCGACCAGACACAGACGGAGCTCGCTCGAGCGCACAATTCAAAGCTTCAGGTCTGCAACCCAGACGCATGCTCAAGCGCAAAAGGGCTCGCTCGAGCGAAGGATCTCAAAACATAAAGCTCGCTCGCTCGAACGCAAGAAAGCTCGCTCGAGCGAAGAATACCAACCTTCAGGTTTTTCGAAGACGCAGGCGCACGCTAGAGCGCAAGAGTTCTCGCTCGAGCGAAGAAGCACATATCCAAGCCTCGCTCGAGCGAAGGAGCAAAATTCTGGGCAGTAACTATTTGATTCAATTCACACCCAACCTGTTCCAAACTATACAACACATCCCAAAAACTCAAATACAAGGAATTAAAGGATGGAAACAAGATATAGACTACCACAATCAACAAGGAACCCGAGTCCGAAATACAATAATTGAAAGGGGAAAAACCGAGATCGCTATAGTATACATACATAAATACTTTTCTCGAAAACGTTCAATTTATTCAACAACACCAAGGTTCGCTTTTACTACTCATTTCCCATTTTAACAAATTTTACATGATGACCATATTTTCCATTTGTAACAAAATACACATAATACCCGCTTTATTTTTTAAAACACGTTCACCAAATCCGATTTCTTCACATTATTTATAACCCAATACATAACCAAAGCCCGTCTCCACACGTTCATCGCATTCTCAATTTTTAAGCTCAAGTTAAAGAGATACTTTTAATAATTGATTTATGGTAGGGAAATCCCTCAACCACTCTCTAACCCCTTCAAATCTACATAAACACATCTACTCCACATATAAGACATCACAACCTTCTTGAATCATAATCATCATAACACATGACACACATAATCAATGAGACAACAATGATAAATAATCTCCGCTCTACTTACCAGAAGCACAGTAAGCCAATGATACATCTTTCCACAATGAAACACCAATTTACCAGACACTAGCTGGAAGGGAATGGTACCTCTGCCAATTCTCCAGGCACTAGCTGGAAGGGAATGGAACCTCTCATTCTCAGCGCAACCAATTCTCTAGACGCTAGTTGGAAGGTAATGGTACCTCTCATTCTCAGCGCAGTACACATTTCATAACCATCACACCATGACGCGGTACAACCAACACAAGTGTAATACATGCACATAAACTATTCAATAGAGCATAATCCAACTCATGTGTAATGCACACCCACAATTATTCAACACAATAATGTCATCCTCTACCTATGACCAAGGACAAAACCTCTAAATATATGTATTAAACACATAATACCATTAACCAATTCTCATGAAACTTTAGGTCCAATTACAACAATTATAGAAATAAAATAGATGTGAATCAATCTCGAGTTAATTTCTAAAATTCACACAGTGTTGGTGTTTCATTCTTTCATTTCAAAATCAATTATCTTATCCTTCCATAATAATATTCTCCACTCTTTGCCTTAACTCATTTATTTCTTTTCACAAGAAAATATGACCAACTCAATTTCCTTCACATTAGGGAAACGATTTCAATCATGGCTAACAAGGTTAATATTTACCCAATTTCCGATTAACGATAGTGTAACCCAATAATATCCTAATCTCATGGTTAAATCCCTTTTGACAATTAACACATTATCAATTCATTATATTTAAACATAGTCTAACCAACACAAGTTAGTGCTCAAATCATAAAACCCAATTAATTCTTAAATCTATTACCAATTCGTTAATCACATTTCTTAAATTCACAACTGAGAGGGTAATTTATACAGATAAATTGGGCCGAGCTGGGATAGTGGGCCGCACTGTGGGCCGTGTTAAGAAGGCTTAGAAGATGGGCCATACGGTAGTCCGGTCCGAAGTAAGAGATTGCCACCGGTGTAAGTGGGCTTAGTTCGGCCTTTATTGTTGGTTAGCTCGGTCGCTCTGTTTGAACCGAGGTAAGTTGGGCTTGTTTTAGGACCTAAGTAAAGGTTAGCTCGGCTTAATTCTTCTATGGATAGCTCGGCCTTTGCATGTGAGGCCGAGGTAGGAGAAGGGTTACGAAGAACCGATGTAATCGTTAGACCGGTCGAGGCATGGTGCGGCTAACTCGACCTCGGCATGAGGAGCCGAAGTAAGAACATGGGAAGGCAAATCCGAGCTATGGGTTAGCTCGGTCGTACAGCCGATCTGACAGGGAAATGCTATTTCGGTTATGTGATATCTTTCCGAAGTAAAACCATCTCACTTGGTTTAAGCAATGAGGGGGGTGTTGGAGGATAAGCGTTATCTTCCAGGAGTATGAATCCTAGGAGGACTCTACATGGAGGAGTAAGAGTCCTACTAGGATTGTGCCACACGAAACCTATAAAAGCTCACCCATATCACCTTTGGAGAGGTAATGCAACTTTGCTCCCTGAATACATAGTGCTTTTGTCTATTTGTCAAGCTGACTGACTTAGGCATCGGAGAGGTTTCCGGCACACACCCGCCGGCTAGCTCACGTGTGTATTTTCAGGTAGTTGAACGACGTCGTACGGAGGAGCGCAGACTTGGTCAACAGGATTATACGAGAAGGTGTATTTCTTTCCCGTACAACAACATAAGTATTTCACAATTTCAATCCCTTTTTGTCTAATAGGCATTATTACAAAAATTAGGGCTTTATTTCTCTCTAATCATGAGTATGTTAAATCACACCCCAAATTAACCCAACATCAACCAATCTCACAAAATTTCAATCCCAACACCCAAATCTTATATCCTCTATCATGATTTTTCGAAAAATCCATAATAACATGGTTTTTATGCAATAAAACTTACCACTTGTCTATCTATAGGTGAAGTATTGAAGAAAATCAAAGAAATCCCTACCTCAAAGAGAGAAGATAAGAAAAGCCCAAAAATCAACTTCGCCGGAATTCAATCTCCACCGGTCAAGACGAAGCCCTCGACATGCTCATCATTTTGGTATAAGGAACTAGTATCAAAATCTCTATGGATTCTCGAGATCCAATGGAAATGTAGGGATTTGAGGGTTTGGGCAGAGAGGGAGTGATATATCAGAAATGAAGTGAAAAGAAGCAAAAACTCAATACATAGCTGAAATGCAAGAAAAATGAGGCAAAACACGCGCCTGGCAGCACGTGCGACGCCCTCTCCCGCACATGCGGCTCTCACCCCCACACGTGCTTTTTAGCAGTGTGCACCCAGCCCACTCCCCTGCTACCCGCACGTGCGGCTTGATCTCCCCCACGTGCGGTCTCTCTCCCACACATGCGACCCAAGCCCCGCACGTGCTGCTCTAGCCCTCCAGCCCGGAAAAACTTCGGCTTCTCTCCCGACACTCCGGAGCTGACCCCGCACCCTCCGAAACGAGTGAAAACTCCAAATTGATACTACTACAATAGAAAATATTCTAAGAAGAAATTTTCAACAACTTACCCGACATAACGTAAATAGAAACGAGACAGTTTTCGTACCGGTCATCACATGTGTCATTTTGGTCCCTATACTTTCAATTGGTTCAATTTTGATCCTTAATTTAAGATTTTATGTCAATTTGGTCCAATTGATAATACCGTTAGTGCTTTGGACATGAAATTATCATCGAATTGATTGAGGTTAACTCATTGAATTGAGTAAACTTATAATTTTTCCCTTAAAATCATGGCACATGCCTTATGTGCTTATTTTTTATTAAAAAATGTTAACAATTATATTCAATTGGACTAAATTGAGACAATTGTAAATTCAACGTCAAAATCTAATCAATTGAAATTACAAGAATAGAAATGACATAAATATCAAAATACAAAGACTATGAATATAATTTGCTATTATGTTTTTTCATAAGTTTGATTTTTGGGTAAAATTAATTTAGAAGTGTACTATAATGCTTACGTAAGTCTTTAGTAAACCTCACATCATAACGACAAAATTAAATAGAACGCTTATTACACTTTTATTAAACTAGACTATAACCTTTGAATGGTTATAAATTGATTATTAAACTAGACTATAAGCTTTGAATGGTTATAAATTGATGAGGTTTGGTAAATGTTGTGACGACCGGGTCTTTCTTTTCCTTATTCTCTTTCTTCTCTTCTTTCTTTGCCCCGTCTTTCTCTTATTTTTCTTTGGCCTTGAAACATTCAGAAATTTTTCTAGAAATTAGAATCCTTATTCTTGTTGTGTTTGATGTTGAATAACGTGTGTTCCAAAGAGGTGCAGGGTCCGGTCCAGAGTGCCCGGGAGCAAAGCGGAGAATTCTAGGCTGCTGGGGCCAGGGCCGCACGTGCGGGATGGGTGCCGCACGTGCGGGGGATGAGGCCGCACGTGCGGGAGAGGAGGAGCTCGGAGAAGTTGCACACTGCCTAAAAGGCAGGTGCGGGCTGAGGTGCGGCAGAGCCACCGCACATGCGGAGGTGAGGGCCGCACGTACAGGAAAAGGGCTCCGCACGTGCGGGGATGAGCGCCACATGTGCGGCAATCTGGGCAGATTCGGGGATCTGTTTTCTCTCCTCTTTTAGGGCTGATTCTATCTCTTTTTTTTTACACTTCTCTCTCTCTAAAAACACATTTACTCTCCCTTCTCTCTAGAAAACTCTCACTAAAGCCCTAAAACACTTTGATTCTTGTAAATTTTGGGTCTAAATCACCAACATTTCTTACCAATCTTGAAGATCCAAGTTGGGGTTGCTTTTGGGGTTGTGGAGCCTTGAAGAATCCTCCATATAAGCTAGGGTTTCATCATCTTCTTCATCAAAACTTGAGGTAGGGTTTTCTTGAGTCATATATACAAGTTTTGCTAGATTGATGTTGTTTTAAAGGGGTTCTTGTAGTTGTGTTGATTTCTTTGATTTTGATTCAAAATGAAGAGGGTTTTGAATGTGGGTTTTTATCTCAACGTTTTTCTATTATTTTGAGGGTTTTTCCTCTATTAAACTCATGAAAAATAGTGTGATAGAGTTTCCCTTAGAAAATGATGAAAGTTTGTTATTGATGAAAACACTAAAAATTGGGGATTTTTGGTAAAATAGAAAATGTCTTTGAAATTTCTTATTTTCTTGTGTTAAAAATATGAATGAGAGGGGTTTCATAAACGTTTAACAAGATGGCAAATTTACTTGATGTATGAGAAGGAAGTGTTATTTAAATATTATTGCTAATACTTGAATAAGCAAGCTTGTGTGTGATAAATTGTTGGATAGCATAAATGGTGAAAAAAAATTGTAAACATTGGGGATTAATATTTGAAATATGTCACTTGTAGCCATGGAGAGACTAATTTGTTATGACATGTGAAATGAGAATTGTGGCAATATGTTGATGACACATGTTAACTGTGTGGATGAATATTGAAAGGAGAATATGAGAATGTGAATGTTGACATTGTTGTAGAGATATTCAAAATGGAGAAATATTATGAGGTATGGAAAAGATCTTTGCATTGCATGTTACTTCATTTATCATTGTGCATTGTGAACTTAAATCAAAGAGATTTACATCATTAAGAAAAGTGTTATTGTAATGAGGACTATGAAATTGTGTAAGGGGTAAATACGTTGATAAGTCCGGATAGGAGGTGTAGATGAATTTGTTAAGTTGGCCTGAGTGTCCTTGGTGAAAGACCAGAAACTGCGTGGATAGGTGTCAAGCTTTCCGGTTAATACCGGTAAAAATGACAGTTTGGTAGTACTCGTAGAGTCTACTTGCAGACACCAGCCTAGGGATTACCAGTGTCGTATTTACCGCCCCTATTGAATTAATATTGGAAGTTTGGAATTTAAGAGATTACAAGATAATATTGAGAACATGGTGATTTGAAATAGTGCATTGAAATGAATATTTTCCTCATTTATCAACCTTGGCATGGCATTGCATTTACGTTTCTTTTTATGTTGAGGAAAATGCATAACTGTATATACTTTGTGAGAATTCTCTGCTGGGCTTTATGCTCACCCCTATGGGATTTGGTGCAGGTAAAGAAGTGGTGATCCCACCGAGTTGATGGCGTAGACGTAATTGTGAAGAGTATTTTGGCTCTTATATCTTTGTGTAAATTTTTGTAAAGCCAAGGGCTAACGTGTATGGGTCCGAGAGACCATTTTGTGTAACCGGGCTATTGCCTTGGAAGGTGTAAGCCCTTAAAGACATTTTATTGTTTTGAGATTTGGTATTTCACATGCTATAGATTCATGTATATTTTGATCATTGAATGTATACCCGCATGTGAAACTTTTGTATAAACTCTCGCATTAACTATGTAAGATTTGGAGGCTTATGGTCATGATTTTAGTAAATGTTAATTCACGTGGGTGGATCATATTGAATTATTTCGGGGCGTTACAAATGTTTTATTTTTGTTTTTATCATTGTTGTTGCTGCTGTTGCTGTTGCGTTTCCTTTCTTTTTTTTACTTTTAGGGATTTTTTTTTTTTTTTTTTTTTTGGCTAAAGATGCTTTGGGTAAATTTCTTTTTGCCCGCCTATTTGAGTTGTTTATAGTTTTTCATATTCTAACAATGTGTGTCAGACTGTTTGGTACAACTTCTGCTTGTATTTGGTACAATTTTTGCTTTTTTATTAGGCAGAAATAACTTAAATAAGTTGAAAAAAAAACAATAAATTTCTAAAAGTTGGGTGACGGAGTGCTTTTGACTTTTATTATGAGATTATCAATTTTTAATTTACAATAAATTGTACACTATTATTATTATTAGGCCAAATAAGAATCTTTAGTGACCCTAATTACAAGTCTTTTTACGTGGAAAAAAATGGATTGTTGAAAAGTTTTGGAGGGATGTTTGTAAGCGCAATTAAATTATGTGGAAAAAGAAATGCATGACTTTTTAGAGTCAGAAAATTTGGAACTCAATTGGAAGTATCAAAAATTATAATTTTTGTGATGTGTGTCTTTCAGTATTTAAAAAACCTACCCCACATGCTTTGATTTGTCACTAGCTTTCATAAAAGTTTGCATAGAAAGTCTTTTCAAATATGAGTTTTAAGCTAGTCTTCTTTAATTTTGACTTGAAATCTTCAATGACAATAAAATTATGCATCTAGAATTTTTATATAGATTTTTTTAAAATGTGTAATTTAAATTCAATTTTTATACTGTAGGGGATGAATTGAAATTATAGATTACGTTTTTTAGGTTTTTTTTTTTTTTTGTGACATTTAACCTCATTAAGTTTCTATATATTTTTCCACCCATTTGATATTGATGAGACATATTATAATTAACTTACATATAACATTAGGACACAATTAAAAGTGAAATGTTCAAAATAAGTTTTTGGTGAGAGTGTAGATGTTTGACAAGAAAAATATCATGTGTGTGGCTCATATGTCAATTTTTTGTCAGTGGAGGAAAGAGTAACATTGAAACTTAACATAAAGTTTAAGAATTTGCTTGTTACAATTTAAAGTAAAGGAACTAAGTGCAAATGTATTGTGTATGCAGCGAAAAATATTACATAAGGCTAGATATCGTTATAGTAGACGGAAAATATTTTAAATCCACAAGGAAGATACGAAATTTGGGAGGATTCCAAGCTCGTCACAAAAGTTACGTTTTTACTCCCAATTTAACTTTTTATTTACTTTTTACTCATCGAATTGTTTCAAAAAAATTTAACTACTTGTTCTATATCAATAATTAACCCCACTAAAACTATTTGCTAAGTCTTTTGTGATCTTTACAAGATTTATTTTTAAAAAATGACACATAATCTAATGTTTATAAAAGCATAATTTCAAGTAAACTACTATTTAGAAAATAATTACTTAAATTACTTGGAATATATAGCGATCCCGGGTTTTACCCCTTTATGTACAGTGTTCCGGACTTATGTTCCGTCGTATTGGTTGTTGTATATATCTTATTTCCATCCTTCAATACTTTGTATTTGAGTTATAGGATGTTTTGGGCAGGTTGTTACAGGTTGGTAGTGAGTTTGAACCAAGTGTTGCTGCCCAGAATTTTGGTCCTTCGCTCGAGCGAGCTCTGTGTTTTGGCTTCTTCGCTCGAGCCAGGGTTGTTTTGCTCGAGCATGCGTCTGCGTCTGGTTCTGGACCTGAGAGTTGCATTTCTTGGCTCGAGCGAGCTTTCCTTCGCTCGAGCGAGCGAGGTGTATGTTTTGAGTTTCTTCGCTCGAGCGAGCATTCTGTCACTCGAGCATGCTTCTGGGTTGCAGACCTGAAGCTTCGTGTTGTTGGCTCGAGCGAGACTTTCTACGCTCGAGCGAGGATTCTTTGTGTCTGGTCGCTCGAGCGACCAATCCTTCGCTCGAGCGAGCCTGTATTATATCAGATCGCAGCAGCGGGTTAAACATCACTTTTTCATCTCTCTTTTTCTATCAAACCCTAGCACCGACTCTCCCTCTCTCTCTCTACATATCTTCTCTCTAGGGTCTCATCTCCTTCTAGTGTGTTTCTATCCTAAGTCCTTTGTAAGAAAGATAGAGCGTGTTGAGGGCTTCCTTTTAATCTGAAAAATCTTGGATTTGGAGCACTTTGGGTTTTGGTCATCTCCTCCATTTGAGCTCTCCACTTCGAGGTAGGGATACCCTACTCCATCTTATGAGCTTTGTCTTTGATTTTAGTCATTTTGATTAGTTGGTGATGTTTGATAATTTTGGGAAAATTTAGGGTTTAATTTGTAATTTAACAAAAGGGGATTTTTCATATATTAAACTCCATGTGTTTGTAAGATTTGAAAAATGGCATTGTTAGTGTCAAATTGAGGAAAATGAGCCTTAGGGCTATTGTTGGAAAAAGGGGGAAAATGCCCTAATTGTATTGAATAATTAATTTGTATAATTAATTTGGGAAAGGTGAAATTGAGATGAGAATATCGAAATTGAGAAATTATGGGATTAAATGGTGTAGTTGGATTAATTTATCACTCACCTATGGAATAAATTGATATGATATCTATTAATGCATTTATTTTCTGTTTAGAAATAACTGCTTTGGGCTATCGGTGGAGGATAGTCTTGATTGTTGTAGACACTGTATGTTGATTAGGGAAAACTGAAACTAATCACAGTGAATATGTCATTGAATATGACGGTTGAATTAATACAGCAAATACGTGTATTGATTGATTATTGTGTATGACAAGTGTTAAATACATTGTATATGCATATGGTTTGGGAGGAGATAGGGGATGTACTCCATGGTTTGAGGGAAGATAGGGGATGGACTCTCAAACCTGTTTGGGAGGAGATAGGGGATGGACTCCATGGATACAGCAATTATGTGTATCACTTGAAATGTTAATACAGCAAATGTGTGTATTAAATTGAGATATTGGAAGTGCTTGTAATATGAGTTGTAGACTCATTTGAATTGTGAATAAAGGAAATG
Source organism: Camellia japonica (assembly GCA_030407325.1). Classification (NCBI taxonomy): domain Eukaryota; kingdom Viridiplantae; phylum Streptophyta; class Magnoliopsida; order Ericales; family Theaceae; genus Camellia; species Camellia japonica. The sequence continues at coordinate 7,510 of JAPPVO010002835.1, read as the reverse complement.
TTTAATAAGGAATGTATTCCTATTAATTGTTTCACCAGGTTCTGAGCCATGTTTATGAAATGATTTGAATAAGTAAAGGAAAGTGAAACGTAACATGGACATAAATGTCATGGAACTGTGCATGTGATATAACTGGTTTATAAGTGTTAACCATCTATCAAATGCTATTGTTTTAGTCATTGTTTATATTTGGTTTAGTATATCTCTACTGGGCTTTGGCTCACCCTATATGGGACATCATTTTCAGGTCCAGGTGTTATGCCACCTCCAAGGACTTAGCTTGGGAGGTTCTGAGAGTTGAAGGCTCCTTTCGTTGTTTTGGTTATTTTGATATTACATGTAAATTCAAGCCAAGGGCTTAATATGTATTTGAGTTAGTACTCAACTTTTTGTATCCAAGCGTTGGCTTGGAAAGTTGTAAGCCTATAGGGCATTTACTTTTATTGTTAACATGTAATATCTTTGGTAAGAATACTCTGATGAATGGAAGAATGTTTTATTCTCTTATATCAAAGCATGTCTAAATTGTTGGGCTTTATGTATTATTTTGAGGGCGTTACAGAATTTTTTTTATTTTTTTTATTTTTTTTAAGTTATAAACATTATTTTGTAACCTAGGTTTTTCGTAAATAAAGAAAAGTGTCACATTATAAAATAGTGCTACATAACCACTAGGCCAAATAAAAAAACTACCAAAAGAAAATTGAAAGCTCTTATAATTGTATTAATCGTGGTGAAAATTCTTTAGTAGCAAAAAAAAAAAATTAAATGTTGGAAAATGGCTTTGTATAAACCTTATTTTTTGCTAACTTTGAGTATTAATTAAGGCAGGACCCAAACGTTATTTTTAACATTACTAATTGGGTTCATATTTAATGTCGCATAGTGAATAACATCGTGTATTTGGTTACTCAAAGCGATTTCCGGATGAATGAGAATTCAACTCGCATTTTCGGGTTCATGGATATAACTTTAAATGGGTTTTCTACACATTTGTGAAATGTGCTTGTCCCACATTGGAAAAGCTTAATGATTTATATTGGTATATAAACTCTAGCTTGGGATACTTGGGATGGGCCTCAAGGGGTACCCAAGTTTGTGGAAGGGTAAAGTTATGAGTAAAGTGGGCTAAACCCATTGGACCCAAAACAAAAAAACACATACGGGCTGGCTGGGTGCGAGGTATGAGATTGGATTGGGCTTGTCCGACCCAATACTTATCGTTTTGGGTCAAAAACATTTGTATTTTATTTAATTTTTTCAAATTTTGGTTTCAAAATTCAAAATAAATTGGTCTAGATTTTTTCCTCCACCCAAATAGGTTTAAAACTCCACCGAAACAGGTTCATACTTGTTGAAATTCAAATCGAATAGATTTGTTTCTGTCCAAACAGGTTTTCTACCTGTTGAATCTGTCCAAACAAGTTTCTATCTGTTGAAACCTGTTCTGAAAAGCCACCAATATTCCTATAAATAGCCTGCCATTTCAGCAATTCTTGGCATCAAAATTTTCCAAACATTTTTTTCTTTCTTCTTCTGTTCGTCTTCCTGTGTTCCTGCATTTGTTTACCATTTAGTTTCTAAGAAGAAAAACAAAGAGTTACAGCATTGTTTGGTTCGCCAAACTTGATTTTGTAGTGCTGCAAATCAAGTAGTAGTCATTGCATCTTGAGAAGTAGACACTGTTAAATCTCGAAGCACCAAAGCGAGGGAAAAATCTACTTTAAGGAGATTGTGTCCAATACAAGTCTCGACTTAAAATTTCTATAAGCAATTAATTCGGAACTTAATTTATATAATTATTTTCTGGATTACTTATTCTATTTAGTTGATTAATTTATACATACATACATACATACATACATCCACTGTGTGAATAACAATCTTAAAGTAGATTTTTTTTTTTTTTTATTTGTGTGTTAGACAGACGAATATTTTGTTTTGGGAATTTAAATAGCAATCATATACCGTTTAATTTCTTAAATAGTAGTAATATACTGTTTAATAATTTCTTTGATAACATAGTAGTCATATATTGTTTATCATTGGAATTTTGTTACAAAATATTATTCCGTAAATAATTTCATTTTTTTGTTATGTAGGTTTAGATAGCTCATGGTTTGGCTCAATGAAATGAATGGCTTTTTTGCTTCTTTTTAAGTTATTTTCAAAATATGACTATTGGTTGAAACTTTCTTTCTTTGGATGATTGTATTAAGACATTTTAAATATTTCGGATGACTATAATACTTTATTTTGGATTATTGTAATACTTTATTTTGGATGGTTGTATGTTGAAAATTTGTGCTGCCACTGCCCAGGTTGTTTGTTGTAAAATTATTGTTTGGATGCACAATGTTTGTTGTAATATATTTGACAGTGCATGCACAATGTTTGCCCACTGCACAGTGTTTGTATATGCATTGCACAATGTGGTGGTTGAGGAAGGAAATGCATATGTTTTTTTTTTTTTTTTTTTTTTTTTTTTTGAGAAGTGCACAATTGAATTATATTGAAAATTTGTAAAATTTTAAAACGCCAAACCGATTTGCATCCATCTACCAATCCGCCAATCCGCATCTGCCGGATTAGTAGACGGATGCGGATTGAGTTTCTCCTTTTTGTCAATCCGACAGATAGATAGCGGATTGGAGGTTTCGTGGCCGTAACCGACTGTAGACACCCCCCATTTTTGACCGTCCTCAAGACTTGGACGTCACCATTGGAACACTCGGTGATTATCCATGTGGTGTTTGTTTTGAGTTCCCGGAGGTCCCGGCTGCGCGTCGTGCCTCAGGACCTCTCAACCGGTTTATTCTGTGCTTGGTTTTGAACCAAGACTTGTGTGTTTTTGCCTCTGAGGATAGGGAGAGGCTTGTTAGCCATCCCTGGAGCCCACCGGCTGCCCCACACCTCCACCGGCCCCCCCTAGTGGCCACCGGCACTTATTTCTCAAAACCTTTGGCCGGTCGGCATTGTATGATGCCGACCGGCACTCTTTTGTGCCGGTGACTGTTTTGGCTGGTCGGTGTGACCCCTTTGCACCCCCAGGGATGGTGCATGCCAGTTGTGACAGCTAGAATGCAGTATCACCACTCCCCATACCCGGGTTTGCTTCCTTTGGTCCCTTTGACCCCCTCTCTCCTCTAGGAGCTTGAACCCTTGGCCAAGCTTCTTGGAGAAGCTTGGCCAGCTATCTTAGCTTCTCCAAGAAGCCTTGACTCACTTGAACTCCTTGAATCCCTTGAACCCCCCCTCTCTTGCTTAGCCACTAAGTATTCTTGCCTATATATACATCCATTCATCTCCCTTTACAAGGGTTAGCCACTTTAGACCTAAAAAACCAAAGCTTAGACATATGTCTCTGATATACATCCATATATATCTATACTTCTATATCTATCATCCTTGTGTGTGTGTTTTTGGACCAAAAAGTGTGGTTTTACCTTACTTTTGCACCATTACACACACTACTACACCTTAGCTCGAGATTGGCAGGCTTGGAGGGTTGTTTTGTGTGATCTTGGACTGGTTTTGATCACTAAAAGAGGGCTGGACCTTTTGTTCTTCAAAGGATCTTCAAGGGTAAGAACATCACTTTAGATTCCCCATTTTTGCAACAACATTCTACCCTTTTTGCTTTGTGTTTTTGGATTTGTGTTTAACATAAAAAAGACTTGTTTTTCTTTGCTTAAGAACTTTCATCAAGGTCACATTTTGATTTGAGTGAAAGATCATTCTTTTAGGCCTTGTTTTGGTCCTTTTGTGCCTTTACTTTGAGCATTGTTTAACTTCAGTGTTTTAGTCTTCTCACCACTAAAAACCAGTGGGTTTTCAGTGGTGAGGGAGGTGCTTTCAAGTCTCAAATAGGGGAGGGATACCCCTCTCCCCTTTGTCCCTCTTTGGCCTCCATTTTTGGCTCATGAAGTAGCATGTGTGCATGTTTGCATTTAGCTTCATTTCAGAATTTTTTTGAGTGTTTTAGGTCATGTTTGATCTCTGTCTAAGGTCGGATTTGTGGCCTCTAGCATGCCTCTCATACTTGCTTTGAAATGCTCTCTTATGCCTAAAAGCATGCCATGCATTTAGGCCATGTTCTTTGCGTATTTTAGCTTGGTTCCATGAGGGTATTAGCATCATATTACCATGTATAGGGGCTGTGAGCCACTGATTTTGTCATGTATAGTGTGCTTGACATAGTTGCTTTGCATTTTAGGCTTGTAAGCCTTGTATGTTTTGGCCCCTAGCATGTTCAACATTGATCATCCTCATGATTTGGCATCATTTGTGACCTTATTTCAATCCATAAATCATGTGTGTATGTTTACATATGTGACCATTTTCACGCTTTTAGGGTGTGTCCTTTTATGCCTAGGAATAGGCTTCATGCATGCTTGTTTGTTTAGTGCTTTTTGGGGTTGTCATCAAGGGGGTTTGGGTGTCATCTTGCATGATAAAAGTATGTTTTCGGTTGTTAGATACATGTCATGAATGGCCTTGATAATGGTGGTAAGTTACTCTCTTTAGTGCCTTAGGTTTAGGCTCATTACTTCGCATGATTTGTATAGCATTTTGGTCATCATTTTGGGCATGTTTTGCCACTGTTTTAGGGAGGCTTGAGGGCTGCCCCATTGTGGCTAAGTCCCTCATTGCATGTTTGTTATATGCTTGTTGCATGTTTGCTCCATTAAATGTTATAGCATGATGGCCTAGTACTTGATTGGTCCATAATTGGCATCACACTAGCATCTTGTACACTCTAGTATTTTGCATGACTAACGTGTTGGTTGTGTGGTACTTAGTGTGCTAGCATCCTAGTTTCCATAATACATTGTTGATACATGCTTGCTTGAATTGCATTTCATTACTTGGTTTGGGGTGTCAAACCAAGTGTGGGAGGTGAGGGGTGTTTGTACCTTAAGTGACAAAACACACCTCCATTCCCATGTCATTAGGGCCCTTGATATTAACATGATAGGGACTTAATTCTCATGTTTGTGTTGCATGCATTTTTACATCAAAGTGCAACCTTGGTTCCTTAGGCTATCATGCACCAAGGTGTACAATTGATGGCCCTAGAACCAAGAGCCATGCTTCCTTGAGTTCCATTCATGATAGGAAGCATTGGCCATGCATAAATATGCCCAAAAATCCAATACCATGCACTGTTGTCTGCTGTTGCTGTCAAATTGTCCCCTGCAGGAATTATGTGCCGACCGGCAGTAAAGAGTGCCGACCGGCACTGCTTTTCTGGCCGATAGCTTATTTTGCAGCCGGTGATCACCACAAGCAGCCGGTGGAAATTTCCTTCAGCCGGTGGCACTTAGCAGCATGCAAGGAAGGTGTTCTGGGACTTTGGTAATTTTTGGAGAGGCAGGGCAGTAGAAACAGAGGCAGCAGTGGTGCGGTGTGGGGCTTTCCGGGCAAGTCGGATCGAACATGCATCATTCGCGCGTCCCGAGGCAGGGCTGAGGCCCCTTTTCTGTTATTTATTTTAATAATTAGAATTTTGTAATAATTTATTCATTTATTCTTTTGGACTGTATTATTATTCGGTCCCTCCGAGTAAGGGCAAATTTGTAATAAGTGTGTGTGAGTGGGTGCATGTCTTCCAACCCCCATTTCTTTCTTCCCTTTTATTTACCTGCTTACGATGGTAGATTAGGGCACGCTTATTTTAGCATACCTTATGCAATGCATGTGTGCATTCATGCATTTGTTTACATGCACCGGGCTCGGTACATCATGCAAACTGCATTGCAATTTTCGATTCCAAATTGAATATGTGCTATTTATCGCATTTCACATGCCATGCTTAGGATAGCCGAGCCTGTCTAATTGCATTCTGTATGTGATACATTAGTCACTTAACATGAACTAGGTCATGCATGTTTTGCTAACTAGTTTCTTGTTTTGGCACGGAGTACGATGTAAGTTTTTTTCGCTTTAGCATATCGCATGCGTGTGAATGCTAACATGACAGTATGCTTACCATGCGACTAAGTGCTTATGTGAGATAAACTGTTTGAATGCCTGTGGGTGGAGGTTGGATTGCTTGAGTTGGGAAAACTCATTGAAATCCGTGTTTTAGCCTACTTACGAGTAGCAAATTCCAAAGCATTTTCAAAACAAACGGATATGCAATGATTATTTCCGAATTAGGCAACCTAGTCTATACTTGTTTGCTGTGCGCATAACGTAGTAAATCTAGGCTAATAACCGGTATAAGAACGCATAATGTTTTCAAAATCGGATATCACGGTTAGTAGAGGCCGGTCTTCGGACCGGGCGAAAGGGGGTGCTCATAGCTGACCTTCCCCGATCGTACCAAGCTCCCGAGCCAAGACATTTGGTTATGACGGACACGTGGCCTTCGGCACCGAGTCAGGGTTTCCTAAATTCCCCCATTAAAAAATATTTAGGTGGCGACTCTGTAATCTGGCAAAGCAGTCCATGTTTGGCACTACTTTTCAAAAAATCTGTTTTTCTTCAAAACGATTTGCCGGAGTTGGACTCTTTGGTTCAGATTTAGAACCGCAATCCAAACCAAACGGAGGAGTCCGAGCTGTAGCGCGGGGTCCCACGCGGACGTGTTACACCGACCAACGCCCACCCCTAGTCCCTAACATAAAGGTGTAGACACCCCATTTTTGACCGACCTTAAGACTCAGACGTCACCGATTGAGCGCTTGGTGATGTTGCATATTGTGCTCGTTCAGAAGTCTCAGAGTCTCAGCCGTGAGCCTTGCCTTCGGACTTCCGAACCCTTTTCTGTGCCTTGCCTCAGTTTGTGAACCAGACTCGGTTTTCTCTGTTTCTTTTCCTGAGGGAAGGAGAGGTCCTGTAGATCATCTCTCAGTGGCCGTGGGCTATTTTTCGTGGCCGTAGGCCATTTTGCCCATTTCGGAGCCCGGTTCCCGGTTTTCGGAGCCGTCAGGCCGTGTGCCTCGGTTCGGGACCGCCTAACCATCTCCGGTTGCTCCGTTTTTTGGCATACATCCTATTTACTCCCTTTTGAGGGACACTGAGGTCTGAGAGACCCACTTCGTGGTCAAACGCCACTTTCGGTACTTAACGGCCTGTTTTCGGGACCCCGAACTGCGTGTTTTGGCCCCCGAGCACTCGTTTTGCATCGGTTTTCGTTCAATTTTGGCAGGTACCTCTGTTTTATCACCAGGAAGGTCACTGAAGGGTGGGAGGCCAGCAATTGTCTCAGCAACCAGTTATATTCCTCCGGCGCCCTCCGACGCCCGTTTTTTCTCACTTCCGAGCCAATGTTGACCACCCTAGGGCCATTTTCTTCAACCCCAAACCACATATTTGTGTTGTACACACATGGGAGGACCCTAAAAGTCTATGGCCGGCCAGTAATTGTTGTTGAACCTTTTGAACCCCTCCTAAAAGTGGCTTGTTGTCTCTCATGTTTTACAGTTGCCAATTTCTAACCACAGGGTCTTGTTGAGGACACATGGGAGGACACCTTTTTGTGGTGGCCGGCCAAAATTCCTCT
>JAPPVO010002834.1:0-22883 GCA_030407325.1 Camellia japonica | reverse complement strand
CCTCTGTAAAGTTTGTTTTAGTAAATTAATGCGTCAGGGGCATAAAAAACACAGTTGGCCAGAATAACCAACTGCGAACCTTCCTAAGCCCAGGAGAAGGATGCAGGCTGTAGGACGTTTGGTCAGGAATAAACCAAACACTTTATTCTAAGTTGGCTGGAAAAACCAACTTAGAGGTTGGCTGGATTAAATCAACACCCCTCCTAAGCCCAGGATAAGGATCCAGGCTGCAGGACGTTTGGTCAGGAATAAACCAAACACTTTATTCTAGGTTGGCTGGGAAAAACCAACTCAGAGGTTGGCTGGATTAAACCAACACCCCTCCTAAGCCTAGGATAAGGATTCAGGCTGCAGGATATTTGGTCGGAATAACCAAACATTTATTCTAAGTTGGCTGGAAAAACCAACTTAGAGGTTGGCTGGATTAAACCAACTCTTATTACTCTTCAGCCAAAGTAAGGTTATGGGCTGAAGCGTGGTTGGCTGGATTAAACCAACTCTTATTACTCTTCAGCCAAAGTAAGGTTATGGGCTGAAGCGTGGTTGGCTGGATTAAACCAACTCTTATTACTCTTCAGCCGAAGTAAGGGTATGACTGAAGAGTGGTTGGCTGGATTAAAACCAACTCTTATTACTCTTCAGCCGAAGTAAGGATATCGGCTAAAGATTACAAAACAATTCCCGTCCTTCTATTTTTGTCCTTTTTACAAAACAATCTCCACATATTTGGATTCAGCACTACGTTTCTTAACTCCCTCATTCTCTCTCTTGCAAGCCGCTGAACCTCCATTGCGCCTCAACCTTGCAATCTTTGAAGCTTGTGTTTTTCTGCTGTCGTTGCTTTCATCCTCAAGCTTTTTTCCTCTACCTCTAGTGCTTCTTGACCTGGTAAGCTACTCGAATCTTTCTTCTTCTTGTTTTTTTGCACTCGTTTAATCCATAGCATACTATTTTGTGTTTTTACAAAACACTGTTTTCGCTTTTCTACACAAATATGTAATAGAACCACTTTGATTCAGGAAATATCATGAGAAACACTAAGTTTGATCCAAAACATGTTCCAACCGAACTAAGATATTGTTTGTGCCATGCGTAAATTTAGCCAGACCATAACCGAACTAGAACTTGTGTATACCAGTAGTTTCAATAAGTCACTTAGTGTACTTCGGAAACCTCAATTTCGACCGAGCTAAGTCTTTGGGCTAAAACCAGCTTTCTTAGTTTTTAGACCGAACTCAGAAAGCTGCCCCTAGAAGCTCAACCGGTTTAACAGAACATTTTCTCTAATCGAGATAACGAATCGCTCGCCAAGACCGAGCTAACAAACCCCTTGTTCAACCCGAGCTACCAAGAACCTTGCTGAAACCGAGATAAGACCTGTAATACTTCACATAGCCGAAGTAGGACTACTCTTATTTTGCTTTTTACTTTGTAGCACGGTCCAACGATCTGTGCTTAACACCATTGTTTTCCACTTTGCAGACTTAGGTTGCCCAGGCACTCCTCTGAGCGCTCAACCGAGCTACTGAGTACAAACTTCCCACCGATATAATTTATTCGTAACTTATAAAATAAATGGGGAAGTACAGATTCTTAGTAAACACACCTGGTGGTCTAGCCGAATTCCGCAAAGATTACAATATACCTGACGACGTCCACCTTACCTTAGCCGAACAAGATACCATTCCATGGGGAAACGAAGGCTTCGTACCATTTACCTTCCTGTCCATAATAGAAACCGGACTAAGATTCCCCGTTCAACCCTTGATCTGTGAATTCCTTAGGCAGACCAGAATAATCCCAACCCAACTTTCCATAAACTCATACCGTATAATAATGGGCATAGCCGAACTGAACCGCCGAGCCGGCATTAACCTCGGTTTGGCCGAACTCTTCCATCAATACTCCTTAGGATCCAAAGATGATGGCTGGGTTTACTACTTAAGAATACGCCGTCGCCGAGAGAAAATAATAAAAAATACACCGGACAAAGATTTGAATGATGACGATTTTTTCTGGGTGTCTGGGAATTTTGAAGACCACCAAGCCCAGATCCCAGGCCGAAGTATAAATTGGAATAAAGGAATCCCTGGTATACTTTACTTCGGTTTACCTTTATCCTCTCTTTTTTGTTGTGTTTGTTGTTTTTTTTTTTTATTTCGGTTTCCCATTCCGAACCGAACTAACAGTTGTCTTCTTCATGCAGATCCAGCCCATATATACTCATTATATAGCTACCCCAACCTGAACACTCTCCGCGCCGCACTACGTCTTCCAGAAAGAAGTTGGGCCAAACTTCTTAGTTTTGAGCCGACATACCGGTACAGCGGTCGCCGAAAAGCCAGAGTAACAGACTTTCTGCTTGAGGACGCCCCTGAACCGGACCCCACTTTACCCAGATCAACCTCATCCCCCTGACCGCCGAACAAGAGATGGCAAAAAAAATAGAGTGAGGGCTCTTCTGACCGAAACCAACAGACCCGAAGTACCACCACCAACCCAGACAACCGAAACCGTGGTGGCTCTTCCAACTCAACGGCCTTCAACATCTCGGGCGAACAAGCGCGCCCGACTAGCCAAACCGAGCAGCGCCTTGTTGACGAGGATGAGACCATCCTTCCGCCCAGCCCTCAATCAAGCCCTCAACTGGAGCGCTCTGACCGAGCTAGCTCCTCCAGATGGGCTCCCAAACTTACTTTTCAGAACCGAGACATTCAGGATACCGATTCGGTGGTTGCTGAGAAGGATCACTTGATGGCATTCAACCTTGCCAAGAATGTTTGGCTTCCAGCAGACATGGAACACCACCAGCACCTGACCGAACTAAGGGCTATCCGATCGGCCACCAAATCCATGATCCTGGTAAGATGCCCCTCTTGTCTCTCAAATTTTACAAGCTTTCAGTTCGGTTTTGTCATTGATTTCTTTCCATTCGTTTCATTCTCTTCAAAAGAGCCAAATTGCCCATCAAAAGGTGTTGGAGCTCAGGAAAACAACAAGGCAGGCCATGGTAGAAGCCGAAGCCAAGACCGCCGAACTAAAACAATCCTAACAGAGGACGGCTGAGCTGGAGGCCGAGGTAACTCGTCTAACCGGACTAGTTACCTCGGCTAACGACGATAAACAGAGAGCTCTGACCGTAATGAAAGACAAATATTTACGGGAGCTTGCAAAACTTGAGGGCGCTAAGGACGCCGAAATAGCAGAGCTGAAGAAGAAGGCAGACGACGCCGAGCTCAAAGGTTTTAAAGAAGGCGAAGCTGCATACATCCAGCAGTGTGAAGCTGCGAAGGACTTGTTCTTCAAGTGCGGCTGGAGGGGTGCTGTGGCGCAGCTCGGTTGTGGGCCCGACACCGAGGTTTACAATGCTCCTCAGTATTTCATCCCGGCCTCACTGGCGGAGTACGCTGCCGACCTTCAGAAGCAATTTCTTGAAACGTCTGATGATGAAGAAGAAAATGAGCCAACTGATACTCCGGTTGACAATGAACAAGTCAACGAACAATCAGCTTGGTTGGAGCCAACAGTTGAAGACCTGACTGTTGAGCCGCCGACTGACACCGTTCTGCCAGTTGATACGGAGCTCATAACAGAGACCGATCTTCCGTCTGCAACCGGTGTTCAAGTTGACATTGTCGATCTTGAAGATCTCTTTAACTGACTCTGTACTCTTCTTTTCTTTTGTTTTGGACTTGTAACCGGGCTGCGGCCCCTCATTGTATTTGCTTTGATCAATGAAAGTTAGCTTTTGTGCTCAACACTTATCTCGGTTTTGACCTATATACTTGTACTGAGTTTTTCAATGAATTTCCTGCTCCAACTGTAATCTCGGTTTGTATTCCTGTTAGTGCTTGCTTTCTAACTGTAATTTGAAATATTTTTCGGCCGAGATACCGTATTCCGGTTTTAGTTGGTCAATCTAAGCTTACTTAGCCAACCACTCTTTAGCCGATATCCTTACTTCGGCTGAAGAGTAATAAGAGTTGGTTTTAATCCAGCCAACCACTCTTCAGTCATACCCTTACTTCGGCTGAAGAGTAATAAGAGTTGGTTTAATCCAGCCAACCACGCTTCAGTCCATAACCTTACTTTGGCTGAAGAGTAATAAGAGTTGGTTTAATCCAGCCAACCTTTAAGTTGGTTTTTCCAGCCAACTTAGAATAAAATGTTTGGTTATTCCGACCAAATATCCTGCAGCCTGGATCCTTATCCTGAGCTTAGGAGGGGTGTTGGTTTAATCCAGTCAACCTCTGAGTTTGTTTTTCCCAGCCAACCTAGAATAAAGTGTTTGGTTTATTCCTGACCAAACGTCCTGCAGCCTGGATCCTTATCATGGGCTTAGGAGGGGTGTTGATTTAATCCAGCCAACCTCTAAGTTGGTTTTTCCAGCCAACTTAGAATAAAGTGTTTGGTTTATTCCTAACCAAACGTCCTGCAGCCTGCATCCTTCTCCTGGGCTTAGGAAGGTTCGCAGTTGGTTATTCCGGCCAACTGTGTTTTTTATGCCCCTGACGCATTAATTTACTAAAACAAACTTTTACAGAGGAAAACGACTATACTGAAAAGACAACTACTTGTTTTATTGAGAAGGGGAAAAATTACATATTCTTTAATAAGGAAAAAAGCTAAAAATAAAATAACTTGAGATTGGCAGTATTCCATGACCTGTGAATTGTTTTGCCGTCCTCATCTTCTAAGTGGTATGCCCCTTTGCCTGCTAATCCAACCACTTTGTAAGGTCCTTCCCAATTAGGCCCTAACTTGCCATCTCCTGGAACCAGGGTGTTTCCCATCACTTTGCGCAGTACCCAATCTCCGATCTTGAATTGTCTTGGATGCACTGTTTTGTTGTATTTCCTGGATAACTCTTGTTGGTACGAGGCAATGTGAACCAGTGCTCTTTCTCTTCTTTCCTCCGCAAGGTCGAGCTCCAATGTTATGGCCTCGCCATTCAATTCTGGATCAAAATTCTCGCTTCGAATTGTGGGGAGGCCAACTTCTAGTGGGATTACTGCCTCCATACCATAGTGGGATTACTGCCTCCATACCATAGGCTAAGGAAAATGGAGTTTCTCCTGTTGACCGCCGAGGTGTGGTGCGGTAAGCCCATAAAACATGAGGGAGCTCTTCCGCCCACTTGCCTTTTGCTTTCTCTAACCTTTTTTAATCCATCAAGACTACCTTGTTTGATGCTTCTGCCTGACCATTTGCTTGGGGATATGCCGGTGTAGAATTGTAGAATTCTATCTTGTACTCTTCACAAAAGCCTCTGAAGATTGTCGTCGAACTGAGTGCCGTTGTCTGATATTAGTGCCTTTGCTATGCCAAATCGAGTGATGATATTCTGTCAGATAAACTTTTTTACATCTTTTTCTTTGATTGATGCCAAGGCTTCTGCTTTCACCCATTTTGTGAAGTAGTCGGTTGCTGCAAGAAAGAACTTCCTGTTTCCTGGTGCTGTTGGAAGTGGTCATACTATGTCCAATTCCCACATTGCGAAGGGCCATGGGCTTGTTAGAGGTAGGAGTTCTCTGACAGGTTGGTGTATTTGGTGTGCGAACTTCTGACATTTTTCGCACTTTTTGACATACTTTTCAGAATCCGCTTGCATGTATGGCCACCAATATCCTTGCGTAATGGCTCTGTATGCTAGTGATCTTCCTCCTTGATGGCTTCCGTATACGCCCTCGTGTATCTCGAATAAGAATGCTTCTACTTTGCTGGGATGAACACACTTTAGGTAGGGTCCTGAGAACGACTTTTTGTACAATGCTAGGGATGGGGAGAGCCAAAATCGCTGCGACTTTGCTCTTATTCTGTTGGCCTCTTTCTTTTCTTCTGGTAAGATGCCGCCTTTTAAAAACAAGATGATGGGATCCATCCAAGAGGGGCCTAGCTCTGTGCAACATACCTCTTCTGCTTCGGGGTCTTCAATGCTTGGTCTAGGTAGGTAGTCAATCAGTAATGGATGAGGGATGGAAGTATCTGCCATTGAGGCAAAGCCTGCTAGTTCGTCCGCTCTGCTATTCTCCTCCCTGCCGATCTGTTCTATCCTGACTACTTCAAATTTCTTGATCTCTGTTCTGACAACTCTTGGTATTTGGCCATCCTGTCATCCTTTGCTTCGTAGTCGCCAGATATTTGGTTTACCACAGCTGTGAGTTGCTGTAAACCATTAGCTCGGTGGCCTTCATGTAGAATGCTGATTTGAGGCCTGCAAGAAGCGTTTCATACTCCGCTTCGTTGTTTGATGCTGGAAGCCAAGGTTGATTGCCTGCTCCACTACTAGGCCGTCTGGAGAGATGAGGACTATGCCTAGTCCTGCTCCATGCCAGTTGGATGCTCCATCCACGAAGAGCTTCCACATCTCTCCAACGAACAATTTCCAGCAAGTGGAGGGATCAGATGATGCCTTCGGATCTTTCATGTTGCTGGTGTTTTCTTCAAGGTCCATGCTTGCTGTCTGTCCCTTGCTATCTGATTGTACCAAGTCTTTATTTGTTGGTGAGTCTAGACTTGGTGTAGCATGGTTTGCTTTTTCCTTCCTTGCTTTGCTTTGGTCTGCCTTGGAGTCTGACTGAATATCTTGCACCAGGGGTTGCGCTATTCCAGCGTCAACTTCCATCATTAGTTCGGTTGTTTCAGTCAGGTCGCCTGGGCAGATATGATGACTTCCTGGTGTGAATTTTGCGACAAAGTCTGCCAAAGTTTGAGCCTTTATCGCGGTCCTAGGTTGGAACTTGATGTCGTATTGTCCCAACTCTACTGCCCACTTCAGGATTCGCTCAGAAAAGTTTGCCCTTTCAAACAAAGCCTTTAGTGGGAAGGCTGTGAGGAAACTATGGTGTGGGCGTGAAAGTAGTGTGACAACTTTCTTGAGGCCATCATCAAGGCTAATGCCAGTTCTCCAGTGGCAAGTACCTTGTTTGCGCCCAGTAATGTCTTGCTGACATAATAGATGGGAGATGTTGGATTCCATCTGCGCGGACCAACACTGCACTAATTGCGTGCTGAGAGACTGCCAGGTACAAGAAGAGTTCTTCTCCAAGTATTGGGGTGACGAGCAGTGGTGGAGAAGACATGTATCCTTTTAGGCTTTCCAGAGCGCGGTCGCCTTCTTCGTCCCACTCGAACTTGGCTTTTAGTGCATGGAAGAATAGTCGTAGTCTGTCTGATGACCGGTTTATGAACCGATTGAGCGCAGCTGCCATGCCGGTGAGATCCTGCACTTCTTTTACTGAGTTTGGTCTCTCCAATTCCTGGATTGCTCTGATCTGGGAGGGGTCTGCTTCGATACCCCTGTTGGTCACTAGGAAACCTAGGAATTTGCCAGATCCTACTCCGAACGTATACTTCGACGCGTTGAGGCGCAACTTGTGCTTCTTCAGGATCTCAAACATCTCGCCTAGGTCCTTGAGATGGTCGTCCTCATCCTTGCTCTTGACCACCATGTCGTCGATGTAAGCCTCCATTGTTCTGCCTAACAATGGTTCAAACATCTTGGTGACCATCCGTTGGAATGTCGCCCCTGCGTTCTTTAGGCCAAAGGGCATGACCTTGTAGCAATACAGTCCTCTTGGAGTTGTAAAGGATGTGACTTCCTGATCTGGTTCATGCATGGCGATTTGGTGGTAGCCTCTGTATGCATCTAGAAAGCTAAGTCGGTTGTGCCCCGCCGTTAGGTCTACTAATTGATTTATCCGTGGTAGAGGAAAGCTGTCTTTTGGGCATGCTTTGTTGACTGTCTTGTAGTCGACGCAGACACGCCACTTGCCATTCTTCTTTGGCACTACGACTGTGTTTTGGGTAGTGCACCTCTCTGATTGCTCCTGCCTCCAGCAGGTTTCCTACTTCTTCCGCCACTATCTCGGCATGGTGGAGTGCCGATCTACGTGTGCGCTGAATGATTGGTCTGGCGGATGGGTGGACATTGAGTTGGTGACAGATGAAGTTGGGATCAATGCCTGGCATGTCGTATGGTGTCCAGGCGAACACTTCGATGTTAGAGGTCAAAAATTCCAATACCTCTAATCTCTCAGTGCTGGACAACGACGAACCGAGCAGAAAGAACTTATCCTGGTTCTTTTCATCTATTCTTACCTCTACCAAGTCTTCCACCGCTTTCTGATTAGCTGCTTTGCCGACATCTGCGAATAGTTTATTGCTCTCAGGTTCTTCCACCGAATGAACGTATCCTTTGGCAGCGCGGCTGCCGTTCACCGTGACAAAGCATTGTTTGGACATAATCTGATCTCCATAGACCTCTTCAATTACTCCGGTATCATTGGGGAACCGCATTACTTGGTGGTAGGATGAAGCTACCGATCGCATGGCATGCAGCCATGTTCTGCCCAAGATGATGTTATAAGTGGAAGGGACTTTTAATACCCAGAACTCCACTTGTTTCGTCACGCTTCCTGCCTTGACTGGGAGGATTATTTTGCCGACGGGCCATTCTGGCATGGAGTTGAATCCAATCAGGGGAGATACGGCAGGTGCCAAGTCTTTATCTTGTAACTTCAACTGTTTAAAGGTGTCGTAGTACATTATTTCACAAGAACTACCCTGGTCGATCAAAATTCGCTTGACGTCAAAATCCTTGACTCGAAGAGTGACGACCAGGGCATCATTGTAGGGGCAATATATCCTTGCCAAGTCTTTGTCCGAAAAGGACATGATGTTCGTGGCCTCTGTCTTCCCCTTCTTTGTGGCAGGTTGGGCACTTAGCACCTCTCTTAAGTGCTCAGCCTTTTTGATTGATCCTCTGAGCTCGCATACACGCTCAGGTTCGAAGACTCCATGTATCACATTGATCACGCCTTGAGGTGGGGCGTCTATTGGCATCCCGTTGGGATTATTGTGGTCTTGGGGGGCTGGTTGTCCTTTTCAATGTATTTATCCAGGTGACTCAACTCCTTCAGGTGCTGTCTCAATGGCGTGCAATTTTCAGTGCGGTGTCCTTTTTCTTTGTGGAAGGTGCACCGTGATCTTTCTCGTAGTCCTTCTGAGCTTCCCCTAGCTTGGCATCTGACGAAAGGCTCATCCCGTATTTCACTTAGAATTTGGTAGATCGATTTCTTGAAGACCGTGGTTATGGCTGTGCGGACTCTCACCATCTTTTATCCTGGTCCTCTCGTTGTCTCGCCTGCCTCGTCCGTTTTTACTCGGACGGTCTACCGCGTTGACCTTTGCTGAGGCCTTTTCTCTGGTACTACGGTCGTGCCTGATTTTGTTTTGGCACGTGCGCCATCCTCTTTCACCCTGATGTGCTGATGCACTCTTTCCATCAAGGCTTCTATGGTGAGGGGTGGTGTCATGGTGATTGAGTCCCTTAGTCTGTTCCCGACTGGAAGGCCTCTTTTGTACTGTGCGATGGCGAGATTGGTAGGACAATCCTCAATCTGGTTAAAGGTCTCCCAGTAGCGACTGTTGTAGGATCTTAAGGTCTCCTTGTCGCCTATGTCGATGGAAAGTAACTGGTCGATCTCCACCGGGGTTTTAGTGTTCGTTCGGAACCTTGTTACGAACGCTTCCGCCAATTGTGCCCAGGAGGCTATGTTGCCTTCTGGAAGTTTTTCGAACCAAGTCAAGCCTAGGTCGCCAAGGCTAGATGGGAAGAGGATGCACATTAAAGCCTCGTTTCACCGGTATACCGCCATGACCAGGCGGAAGTGGCTCAAGTGTGAGTAGGGGTCCGTCTTTCCCTCATATGTAGTGAATTTAGGCTGAAGGAAGCCTGATGGTAGGGGCGCGTTTTCAATCGCCAGAACGAACGGTGAGGTCTGCAGCCTCGCTAATGCCTTGTTCGTTGGTTCGTAGGCAGGGCGCGGTATTGGCATTCCAACCTCGACGCTTCCATGCGTCCGAGGAGCTAACCCCTGTAAGGCAGAAACTCTGTGTGGATCGCGTGCCCTGACATCCTCCTTGCATCGTGCCCTTTCCTCGAGCACGGTTCGTAAGTCGGACGATCTGGGCAATTCCGTCTGTCTGGATCTTGTTTGGTGCGTATGTGAGGGCCAATAGGTGCTCCCTTCAGTGTACGACCTCTCAGATCTTGTCCTCTCAGACCTGGAGTGACGAGTTCTGGAAGACCTGGATTGGGTATCGCCTGTTCTGAGGCTTTGCTCTCTGCTTGTGAGGGTGTGGTATTCCGATTTTCCGAGTGGCGAGGGGGCGTCTTGTTTGTACGCCCCTCTCCTGTCGCCACTCATTTTCCTTTCACCTGGCGCTTTAGTGATTCCATGTCCGCCGCCATTCGTTGTATCAATTCGTCCTGCTCCTTGACGCGGTCCTCTAAAGCTTGAGGATCAATCCTCCGCCTTTGTCTTTCTGGACTTGGTGAGCGAGAGTGACGAGGGCTGTTAGTCCGCCTTCTCCCTCTTGTATCCCTCCTGGGATTCTGTCTTTGTGGCTCCAAATCCCCCATAGGAGGGATAAGAGGTAGACCTTCGCGCCTAGCACCCCCCTCTGGTGTTTGTCCGTCAATGGCGGATTGTGGCAAATCTTCGTTGTGTGCCATTGATTCTTAAGAGGAAAAGCTTGATCAAGAGGTTTTGTTCTTGTCTGAATTCTCACAGACGGCGCCAATTGTACGGGAAAGAAATAAACCTTCTCGTATAATCCTGTTGATCAAGTCTGCACTCCTCCGTACGACGTCGTTCTACTACCTGAAAATACAAACCTGAGCTAGCCGGCGGGTGTGTGCCGGAAACCTCTCCGATGCCTAAGTCAGTCAACTAGACAAATAGACAAAAGCTCTGTATATTCGGGAATCAAAGTTGCGTTACCTCTCCATAGGTGATGTTTGTGAGCTTTTATAGGTTTTGTGTGGCACAATCCAAGTAGGACTCTTACTCCTCCATATAGAGTCCTCCTAGGATTTATACTCCTGAAAGATAATGCTTATCCTTCAACACCCCCTCACTGCTTAAACCAAGTGAGATGGTTTTACCATGGCCGAACTCCAATATGACCGAAGTAAGCATTGTCACGCCGAGCCACAGAGTAGACCGAACTATCGTTATCTTGGTTCTTCCTTCAATGGACTTAACTCAGCTTATCTTCAACAAAACCGTGATAGGCCTAAACCGAAATAACTTCTAGCAAGGTTTTTAGACCGAACTAACCATACCGCGCCGTAACCGGTATAAGTTCAAAGCATCTTTAAACCGGTCTAACATTACGCGTCACTCGGACCGGACAAACTTCTGGGCTTGGGACCGGACTAACTCTAAGCCTCTTCAAGACCGGAGTAACTTTATGGCCTTTTTATTCAGCCCTTCGCACTGAGGCCCATAACGGCCCAGCTCGGCCCAATTTGCATATAAATTACCCTCTTATTTGGCCTTCCAGAAATATGTTTATTTGCTTTCTACAGGTTATAGAGGAGGGGGGAAGGGGTTAAATTTGTTTTCAAAATAAGTGAAATTATATATATATACATTTTAAATGTTGGGAATTGTTTCTACCATTTTAGTAAAAAAAAAGTAACCGTGATTTATTCTTTATTTATAAATATTATTTTAAAAATCAGGAAAAGAAGAAAAGAAAAGGAAGAGACAATGGTATCAAGGAATCCTTGACTTATGATACTAATGAATTAAGCATATTCGAGTTAGATGTCAAATAATTTGGACACCATTTTGGGTAAGATTTTGTGGAAGAGGAAGTATCCTGATGGGTAACACTGTCATTTTACATAGGAAAAGAAAATATTTAGTTTATTGTGTAGGAAAAAAAGTTCAAAAATATTAGAAATTTTAAAAATTTTATCAAAATTTTTATCAAATATTTCACATGGTGTGTAAGAGTTACAATTTTGATAAAACTTTTAAAATTTTTAATATTACTAAAAAAAAGTTGGACGACACTGGACGAATATGAGGCATGAATTAATGTCGGTGCAGTTTTATGACGTCTCCACGACTTGAAATTGTAAATAGCGGGATAGGTCTCATTTGGGAACATGTTATTTTAGTAATTTTTTAATTTTTTAATTAAAATATGAGGTAAAAAATTACTTCTTTCGTCCCAAAATATTAACCCCTTATTCCATTTTTTATTGTCTCAAAATATTAGTCTCTCTTCAAAAATCAAGTACAAAAATAATATAAATTTCCTATTTTGCCCTTCTTTTAAATTAATAAACAATACAAAAAGTACAATTATGACATTGATATTCTCAAAAAATGTACTATCAAAAGGATAATTTTGGAAAACCAACTTTTTCCAAATGCAATAATTGTATAACCAAAAAAAGTTAAATTTCCCAAAAGAGACCATTATTTTGGGACGGAGGGAGTAATATGTTTGAGGTGACTTTTTGATATTTTACGAAAAGATGTGCAAAAAGTAAAGAGAAAATAAAATCTGTGACTTTTTAGTATAAATTATAAATTTTTTAATTTTTTTAGTAACTTTTTAACTTTTAAACTAAAATAGCTATAGACGAGGCTTAATACTTGCAAGTAAAACTCTCAATAGTACAAGTGTTGGCTTCAATTATTGTGTATATATATTTTTTTATTTTTAGAGTTAATCGTTCTCTTTATACCTTCGGAATTTATGATTGAACATATGGTAAACTACACTGACATGTTCTGAGATTTCTGTTTAATATAAATTTTCTCTTTACATTTGAAAAATTATATTTATATTAATGAGATTTATAATCTCATTAATAATTACTCCCTGAATTACTAATGTCATAGTCTAAATTTTTTTAAATAATCATCTTTCCCTTTTTGAGTTTTAATTTATATTTTTGAATTTTTAATAATTTTTAAAATATTTTTACCAATTTGTTTTTACGTTTTAGATCAATTTAATCTAAATATATTTAAAAAGTATAAAATTTGTACAATTTTTTTTTAAAAAAATCATTGAATACAACAAAATAAGATAATGTACTGAATTTATATATATATATATATATATATTGTATTTGATGAATTTAAAAAAAAAATACACAAAATTTTATATTTCTTAAGTATATCTAGATTAGGTGTATCTAAAAAATAAAAATAAAAATTGCTTAAAATATTAAAAAAATCAATAAAAAAAAATACGAAAAATAAAAAAAAATCAATTTTATGTGTGAGTTAAATTAAAAAAAATAATTGTTATTTTTCTTGAAATAATATGAACAAAATATTTGTATTATTCTATTATTTTATATATATATAAAGATTAAGAAACAAATATATCATTTTAATCTAACAAGAAATAAGCGAAAATTTTCAAAGGTGAAAAAGATATCTATATCAAACAGAAATTCAAAAGTGTGAGTGTAATTTACCCTTGAATATATTATGCAACCACGTGCGTATATTGTTCTGTTCTTGAAAGAGTCATGTAGATGTTCTACTAATTTTAGACTTTGTGCAAAATGATTCAGTTTGTGATATAAAAATAAAACAAAGTTATATAAAACCATTGGGTGGAAGGTTAAGGTTTGAATGGCAATGGCCTCATCTTCCTCAAATTCCTTGGAGCTAATCTTCAAACTCGAATGTCTCTCTCTCTCTCTCTTCCTTGAACTTGGACGTTGGACCATGCCCGTGCAACAAACTCTCCTTTTCATTGTACCCCACAACAACCACTCCGCACCTCCATTCTCTTGGAAAGTCTACGTTGTGCTACATTTTTATAAAAAAATTTCATGGGTGGATTTATTCCTGAACTTTTATCTGTGAGAGTTTATTTACTTATTCTGTAATGTTACACTTTTATCAGTAAAAATTTGTAAATAGGTGATTTTGCGAGAAATTTTTGTAAGGATAGATAATTTTACCTTTTTTTATATTGCTTATCCTGATATTTCAATTCAACTCATTCAAAATATTAATAAATAAATAAATAAAATATGGCTAGTTACCCTTTTCATTCTCGGACAGCTAGTAATTGGCTGGTTACCCGTTTGATTCTCGGAGAGCTGGTTACCCGTTTGATTCTCAAGGAATATACTTTGTATTAGTTGGTAATATTTTAAAGGGTAAATTACACGAATAGTCCTTATAATTCGGAGTTTGTGTCACTTTGATCCCTAACTTTTTAATTGTGACACATTTGACCCTGAATTTTGAATCTTGTTTCAAATAAGGACAATTGAATATATAATTAGATTTTTCAAGGTTAAAATTGTCAATTTAATAAAATATAAACTAATTTGACAAAAATAAATGTCAAACAAATATTTTTGAATTTTTAAAAATTATTTCTACCTACTAAAAATAAAATTATGTAAAATTGATAAATTTTTTAGACATTTATTTTTATTTTTTTACCAAATTAATTTTTATTATGTGTTTGGATGATGATCATGTAAAATTAATTTTAAAAAATTAATCATGTAATTTCTATTAATTGTACATAATTTTGTCGTTGGTGGATAAAAATAATTTTAAAAAATTAAAAATATTTTTTTGACATTTATTTTTGTCAAATTAGTTTATATTTTATCAAATTGATGATTTTACCCTTGAAAAATCTAATAATATTTTCAATTGTCCTTATTTGAAACAAGATTCAAAATTCAGGGTCAAATGTGTCACAATTGAAAAGTTAAGGACCAAAGTGACACAAGTCCCAAACTATAGGGACTATTAGTGTAATTAACCCTATTTTAAATGTGTTAATTTAAATTTTTTTCAGTACTATATGTGCATTAAAGTGATCCCACATTTGATGTCATCAATATTTATAATTAGAATCAATCACTCTCTTGGTTTTGAGTTTTTTAAAATTAAATTGAAAAATTTATTTATAAATCTCATCTTGAGAAATAGTGATTCGTTTAGTTCTAAGGATTTTCTTATAGATCAATTAGTCCATAGACATTGGGGTGTGGCTCAATGGTCCAATAGCTACACCTTAAGATGTAGTGAGTGGGAGACCAAGGGTTCAAGTTGATGTAATAGCGGCAATCCTTCATCTCAAGGGGAAAAAAAAAATAGTCTCATTAATTTTGGAAAGGTAAATTTAATATATTGTTTGAAATTTGAATTTACGGTTATACTCTTATTTTTATTATGTTTCCTTTCTTTTTCTTTTTCTTTTTCTTTTTTTTCTTTTCTTCTTTAGTTTTTTTATTTTTTATTTTTTATTTTTTATTTTGTGCTAGGAAGATAAGATAACAATATATGAAAATCAAATTTGGGATGAATTTTCATATGAGAATATTTTTTTATTTGGAAAACAATTCAAAATGAATACAAACTTGAAATATGAGATTCTTCAAACATTCTAAAAGGATGTGGGATTCTTCAAACATTTCAAAAGAAGAAACTCCTTAATAAGTTTTGAGCAAATGTATAATTTCAAACTGTAACACTACAATGTAACACTCTAAAAAAACTCTTTAGTGTATTTTTTTCAAATGTCACACTCCAATATAACACTTCAAAAAAACTCTTTAGTGTATTTTTTTTTCAAATGTCACACTCCAAAAAAATTCTTTAGTGTAATACTCCAATATAATACACAAAAAAACCTTTTAGCCTTCGTTTGACAACTTGGGTTTGGTTTGGTTTGGTTTGGTTTTGGGCTATTTTAGACATAAAAAATAAAATAGGTTATTTAGTCCAATAAGACAAAATATCTCATGTAACTCTAAACATATTTTCTCTCACAAAAGTCAAAAAAGCTAAAAAGTCAAAAAACTAACACACTTCCCAAACGAACCCTTACTGTACTTTTTTCCAACCGTAACACTCCAAAAAAAAGGATGTGTGATTCTTCATACCATTTCAAAAGGATGTGAAATTTTTCAAACCATTCCACAAGGAGTACAAAAATTTCTTAATAAGCTTTGGAAAAATGTATAATTTGAAACTGTGAGTGTTACGTTTAGGAAAAGTATACTGGTTTGTTTTTTAGTATTTTTGTATGTGTTACATTAGAATGTTACATTTGGAACTACATTGATTAAAGTGTTACGTTTTTTAGAAAGGTACACTAAGAATTTTTTTTTTGTGTATTACATTAGAGTGTTACGTTTAAAAAAAGTACACTGAGAAGTTTTTTTAGAGTATTACGTTGTTACGTTTGAGAAAAGTACACTAAGGAATATTTTAGTATTTTTCTGTGTTACATTAGAGTATTACATTTGGAATTATATTGATTTGAGTGTTATGTTTGGAAAAAGTACACTAAATTTTTTTTTTGTGTGTTATATTGGAGTGTTACGTTTGGAAAAATTATACTAAGAAGTTTTTTAGAGTATTACGTTATTACATTTGGGAAAAGTACACTAAGAATTTTTTAGTGTGTTACATTAGAGTGTTATGTTATTGGAATGTTACATTTTTATTCGTAATGTGGGATTTATTCCAGAATGAGGGAAAATTCAAAATCTTTATTGTGTGGATTGTCCAAATGTGTAATTTTACATTTAGAAAAACTTAAAAATTAAAACCAAATGTGTAAGTGACTAACCTTTTTGTATAATTTTCACTTTAATGGAAGATTTTGGTTCATAAGAAAAAATGAGAATTAAACAGTTTGTAAGATTACATTTTGGAAATTACAGCTTATTTGATTCTGGTTTTCAGAAAACAATTTTTAAAAAATTTTACTTTTTCATTTTTCATATTTTAATGATTTCAATTATTTTTTTTTAATATTTTAAGTAACTTTTTTAATTTTTAGACACACCTAACATAAATACACTTAAAAAGTATAATATTTGTGAAAAAATCTTTAAAAAATGCACTAAATACCAAAAAATACGAAAATTCAGTATATTTTTTGTATTTATTAATTTTTAAAATATTTTTCACAAATATTTTACTATTTAGATACATCTAAATAAGGTGCATCTAAAAAAATTAAAAAAATTCTTAAAATATAAAAATATTCATTAAAAAAAATACAAAAAATAAAAAACTGAATTCAGAAAACTGAAATCAAACACACTGATTGGTACTTCACCCAATTAAATTTTGAGTCTTTGATGCAGATTGAATTTTAGAAAATAAGTATTTTTATTTTATTATTTTAAAATTAATATTATTATGAAATTATTTAGTTATTTAGTTTCCTTATTTTTGTATTGCATTATGGTAGTTGCCAATTCTAGTTGTTTCCTAATTAAGTTAGGTCTATGTTTTAGTAGTTGCCAATTCTGGGTGTTTTTTAATTAAGTTAGGTCTATATTTTGCTTATAAATAATGGATGTAAGCCTTAGGGCAAGGAGAATTTGAAGAAGTAATATATTTCGAGTTTTATACTCTTTTGATCCGACTTTGGGTATTCTTGCGAATCAACCATTGTTGAGCCTTTATTCTCGGTATTCTTTGTGAATCAACGAGTCTAGAGAGGAATCTTACTTCCGGTATTCTTGTTTAAATCAACGAATTTTAAGATTGTTACTATTTTACGTTTCACGCTGCATCAGTCTTGAGTTTTTATGTTTTTGATATTTAAAACTAAACATATTAAAGGTAATTTTTGAAAAAATATTATATTTTAACAAAAAAAAAAAAAAAAATTATGATTTTGAAGCTTGAGAGAAAACAATAGTTTGAAGATTAGAAGCCCCGTGGTTGCTTAGCAACTCTAATAATTTTTAAAGGGCCCAAAAAATAAAAATAAAAAAAAAGAGCAAAAATTATCAAGACATGTTTCAAGGCGACCTTCCAACAAGATGTAAAAACACTTTTAAAGTATAGATTCGGTAGTAATGGAGTTAGGCAACAACAATAGGGACGACGATAATGACAAGATTGAGTTTTATAAAGATGTATAACTTATTTTTTTAAACTACATGTATGAAGATATTTATAATTTTTCTGAATTGCCGTTGGTTTTTGACAAATTTTTTAATTTGTTTTCTTGTTTGGTTCTTTGGAACTTTGTTGGGTTTCTTTTTATTGTTATGTAAATAATGTTGTTAATTTTTATTTCAATATAACTGCTTTATAACCTTTCTTTTTAAAAAAATATCTGAATAATTTAAATTAAAAAATTAGTGTTTAAATCACTGTTAAATTTTTTTAAAAAAATAAAAAAATAACGCTATATATTCAAAATAAACTATTAAAAATCAGCTTTCAAACGAGAATTCACAATTTTTTCCAATCGGATAAACCAATGAAAGAGATGTAGTGAGAGAAAAAGAAAAACAAATTATTATTATCTATATTCACAAGAAAATTCAAAAGCATTCATTTCCTACCCTCAGTCAACGGCCCCGATCTCACCTTCCTCCGATCTAACGGTCACCAACACCAGGCACCAACACTTCTGTTCTCTCTCTCTCTCTCTCAACTGGGTACAAAATGAGTCTCTGGCGGTAGATTCAACTCTAACTCTCTCTCTCTAAAACACCTCACTTTCTCTCTCTACAGGTGAGCTAGCCAGCCATGGCCTCATCTTCATCTCTGATCTCTCCCAAGCCATTCTCTCTCGCTCCACCACTCATCCCCATGGCTCCTCCAACCCACCTCCTCCCTCCGACCACCGTCTCTCTCTCCCCACTTTCTCTCTCCCCACCTTCTCCGGCCTCAAATCCTCCTCCCTCCCCACCACCGCCGCCACCTCCTCCGGCCGCCGCCTCACCTCCCGCCGCCGCGCAATCCGGGCCTCCGCCGCCGTGGAGACTCTCGACAAGACGGAGACAGCACTCGTCGACAAATCGGTCAACACGATCCGATTCCTCTCCATCGACGCCGTCGAGAAGGCCAATTCGGGTCACCCGGGTCTGCCCATGGGTTGTGCTCCGATGGGTCATATACTCTACGATGAAATCATGAGGTATAACCCTAAAAACCCTTGCTGGTTCAATCGTGATCGCTTCGTTCTCTCCGCTGGACATGGTTGTATGCTTCAGTATGCTCTGCTTCACCTTGCTGGATACGACAGTATTCAGGTCTGTTTCTTCTATTCATTAATTCATGCATTTGATTATCTGAATTTTGCTTTGGATCTTTGAATCTGAGTGTTTTTAGTGCGAATTTTGTATAGTTGAATCGAATTTTGATTTGCGTTTTCACATTTCATGCTCAATTATTTGATTTTTGTTGTTTAATTTTTTTTTTTTTTTTTTGGGGTCATTCAACTATCACTCAACCAACTTTAAAATTGCTTCATTTTTACCCAGGGTCTTTGTACGGTTGAGGGGTGAAAATGAAACAAGTTTAGAGGGGTCTAAATGTACGGTTTTAAAGTTGAGAGGGTGAAAATGAAGCAATTTTGACAGTTGAGGGGTCTAATGGTCCGTTTGGAAAGAGGCTAATATAGTTAAAAAGTCAACAAAAAGCCAATCCCAAAGTTTTTTTTTTTTATTTTTTCGACTCATATTTTAGCCAAAACCAAACCAAACCAAACTAAAGCTTCAGTCCCATCAAATGGAAGTATGGTGATATTGAGGAGGTATGGTGATATTGAGTGATAATTGAAGGGATAAAGTGTAATTAATCCTAATTTTAATGTGGAAAAGCATAGTCCCAATAAAAATCATGTCCAAACAAAACAAATTTATGGACTATTTAGTCTAGAGTGTAGTTTTCTTTCTATAAATACTATTCTACTTTGAGTTTGTGTTTACTTGTTTGTTTCTGTTTTTGTGAAAACATAGATTCCCATAGTTTGTTTGCTTAATCTGTTTTCTTCACCAATTGGTTCTTTGATGCAACATATGCAATATGTTATAGTTGGTAGTTACTTTGAAATCTAGTCCTAGGATTTTCTCACATAGTTTAGTGCTTGAATGAAGCAAATTCTTGGAGGAAACAGCTATATGTTTTCTTTCATGTTATAATGAATTACTTGGTTTCCATTATCTGCAGTGGAATTTCCTACTTTTCTATTAGGATTCTGTGGCTAAAAATTTTGTCCATCGGATCTATCTAGGAAGAAGACTTGAAAGGTTTCCGCCAGTGGGGAAGCAAAACCCCAGGTCACCCAGAGAACTTTGAGACCCCTGGTGTTGAAGTCACTACCGGTCAGAATCTGAACCCAATAATTGCATTCTATTGCTTAAATAAAAGCTCAGTAGATTTCATGCAATTTACCTTCATTTTCGGTTTAAATCTTATGCAGGTCCTCTTGGTCAGGGTGTTGCCAATGCTGTTGGTCTAGCCCTAGCAGAGAGGCATTTGGCTGCTCGTTTCAACAAACCGGACAGTGAGATCGTTGACCACTACACGTAAAAATACTTCTTTAGATCTTTTTTTTTTTTCTTTTCATGTACTCTCATGTATATTAAAAAATATATATTTAAAACCTTAACCTATTGATTGATTGTAATTGGTATTGTTATGTCTAGATATGTGATATTGGGCGATGGTTGTCAAATGGAAGGGATTGCAAATGAAGCTTGTTCCCTTGCTGGTCATTGGGGTCTCGGGAAGCTTATTGCTTTTTATGATGATAACCATATCTCCATCGATGGTGACACAGAGATTGCTTTTACTGAGTGCGTCGACACTCGTTTTGAGGGTCTTGGGTGGCATGTCATCTGGGTGAAGAATGGGAACACAGGTTACGATGAGATTCGTGCTGCTATCAAGGAAGCAAAGACTGTCACAGACAAACCTACTTTGATCAAGGTCAGATCTTAGCTATATACATTAATTTCTGTGTTGCTTAGGGTAGGAAAGTCAACGAGTGATGTCTGTAGAGATAATCCATCACAACAAACTTTTTGAAGTTGGTTTCGGTATTGAAGTTTTACTTGTTTTCCATGAGTTAAAGCAACTTTGTGGATGTATAATTTGTATTGCTTCTTGGATGAAGATAAAGAAACATCATTGTACAGTAGTAAGTTGAAATAGAAAGTGGCTGCTTAAATATATAGAATTTTAACCATTACTTCAGTTTTGTGGATGATGCTTTTTTGGAGTCATTCTAACAATACATTGAAGGCTGTTCTTAGATGAAGTTGCTTCTTGTAACATTCTTATTTTTTTTGGTTTTGGTCCATTCTCAAACTGTCTTTTGTCTTCTACGCAGGTAACCACTACTATTGGTTTCGGCTCTCCTAACAAGGCAAATTCATACAGTGTACATGGGAGCGCACTGGGTGCCAAGGAAGTTGATGCCACGAGGAAGAACCTCGGATGGCCATATGAGCCCTTCCATGTGCCTGAGGATGTGAAGAAGTAAGTGAAGTTTTTGTTTTGCTTCTAGGATTGATTTGAATGTTTAGATGTTTTTTTTTTTTTATGAATATACTTTCTTTTTCTCGCATAGGCATTGGAGCCGCCATGTCCCTGAGGGTGCTGCTCTTGAAGCTGAGTGGAACGCCAAATTTGCTGAATATGAAAAGAAATACAAGGAGGAAGCTGCAGAGTTGAAGTCTATCATCAGCGGCGAATTGCCAGCTGGTTGGGAGAAAGCTCTCCCGGTGAGTAGTGCATTAATAGTTTTAGCCATTGTTATTAGAATCTAACGATTTTCAATTTGATTCTTACGATTTGATTCTAGTTTCAAGCAAAACGAATCAAATTATGCAGTTGAATTCTAAATTGAGTGAATATTGCGGTTCACTTGCGATTTACTACAATTGAGTTTTGTCTGCATAATGCATGAGACAGCGTCGTTTTCATAAAATATTTTGGCATTACATGAAGAATTATATATACATATTATATTATGTTTTAAGACCATTTATATTTGAATTCTCTCAGACATACACTCCAGAGAGCCCAGCTGATGCCACCAGAAATCTTTCTCAACAATGCCTCAATGCCCTTGCAAAGGTTCTCCCCGGATTTCTTGGGGGCAGTGCCGATCTTGCTTCCTCCAACATGACCTTGTTGAAAATGTTCGGCGACTTCCAAAAGAACACACCAGAAGAACGCAATCTCAGGTTCGGCGTTCGTGAGCATGGGATGGGAGCCATCTGCAACGGGATTGCCCACCACACCCCTGGCATCATTCCGTACTGTGCCACTTTCTTTGTTTTCACCGACTACATGAGAGCAGCCATTAGGATCTCTGCGTTATCTGAAGCTGGAGTTATCTACGTCATGACCCATGACTCAATTGGACTAGGAGAGGACGGTCCGACACATCAGCCTATCGAGCATTTGGCAAGTTTCCGAGCAATGCCCAATGTTTTGATGCTACGTCCGGCCGATGGTAACGAGACAGCCGGTGCTTACAAGGTTGCGGTCCTTAACAGGAAGAGACCATCGATCCTTGCCCTCTCTCGACAGAAGCTTTCCCATCTCCCCGGAACTTCTGTTGAGGGAGTGGAAAAGGGTGGATATACCGTATCAGACAATTCTTTGGATAACAAGCCAGATGTAATCCTGATGGGTACCGGTTCTGAATTGGAAATCGCTTCCAAGGCGGCCGATGAACTCAGAAAGGAAGGAAAGGCCGTGAGAGTTGTGTCGTTTGTTTCCTGGGAACTATTCGATGAACAATCGGATGCTTATAAGGAAAGTGTCCTCCCAGCAGCTGTAACAGCTAGGGTTAGCATTGAAGCCGGATCGACATTTGGGTGGGCGAAGCACATTGGAAGCAAAGGGAAGGCGATAGGGATTGACCGGTTTGGGGCGAGCGCTCCAGCTGGAAAAATATACAAGGAGTTTGGGATAACAGCAGAGGCTGTTATTGCAGCAGCTAAGTCATTGTGCTAGGCTTTATTCACAAGTTCTTCAAATCTGAATTTCTTCCATTTGGGTTCTGGATTTGGACACACTATAGTGAAGAGGCCATCTTTGAGAGATCTGGGTTCATAACATTTTCATAATAAAAAGGAGGTAAAATTTTCTCTTTTGTTGATTTCATCTTCTTCTTCTTCAGTAGAGTAGCCATGGCTGCAAACTGAAACAAGATCAAAAAGAGATGGAAATCATGATTGTAATCTTGTGCCAACTCTTGGATTGGACATGTCTTGAGTTTTGTAACGTTACGCGATTGATTTTTATTGA
>JAPPVO010002833.1:0-37139 GCA_030407325.1 Camellia japonica | reverse complement strand
CCACTATTCGGTGGTGGAGTGCCGATCTGCGGGTGCGCTGAATGATTGGCCTGGCTGATGGGTGGACATTGAGTTGGTGACAGATGAAGTTAGGATCGATGCCTGGCATGTCGTACGGGGTCCAGGCGAACACTTCGATGTTGGAGGTCAGAAAATTCCAAGACCTCCAATCTCTCAGTGCTGGACAACGACGATCCAAGCAAAAAGAACTTATCGGGTTCTTTTCATTTACTCTGACCTCCACTAACTCTTCCACCGCTTTTTGATTAGCCGTTTTGCCAACTGGCGAACAGCTCATTACTCTCAGGTTCTTCTACTGAATAACGTATCCTTTGGCGGCGCGGCTGCCATTCACCGCGACAAAGCACTGCTTCGACATGAGTTGATCTCCTAAACTTCTTCTATTACACCGATGTCGTTGGGAACCGCATCACTTGGTGGTAGGAGGACGCCACCGAGCGCATGGCTGTAGCCATGTCCTTCCCAAGATAATGTTGTAAGTGGAAGGGACTTTCAACACCCAGAACTCCACTTGTTTCATCACACTCCCCGCTTTGACTGGGAGGATTATTTTGCCGACGGGCCATTCTGGCATGGAGTTAATCCAATTAGGGGAGAAACGGCAGGCGCCAAGTCTTTATCTTGCAACTTCATTTGTTTGAAGGTTTCGTAGTACATGATTTCACATGAACTACCCTGGTCAATCAGAATCCGCTTGACGTCAAAATCTGCGACTCGGAGAGTGACGACCAGGGCATCATTATGGGGGCAGTATATTCTTGTCAAGTCTTTATCCGAAAAAGACATGACATTTGCGGCCTCTGTCTTTCCCTTCTTGACGGTGGTTGGGCGCTCAGCACCTCTCTTAAGTGCTCTGCCTTTTTGATTGATCCTCTGAGCTCGCATACTCGTTCAGGTTCAAAGACCCCGTGTATCACGTTGATAATGCCTTGAGGTGGAGCGTCATCGGCATTCCGTTGGGGTTGTGATGGTCCTGGGGGGCTGGCTGCGCCCCTCCTTCGATGTAGTATCTAGGTGGCCTGCCGCCACCAACTCCTCCAGATGCTGCCTTAATGACGTGCAATTCTCAGTGCGGTGCCCCTTTTCTTTGTGGAAGTGCACCGTGATCTGTCGTCGTAGTCCTTCTGAGCCGCGCCTAGCCTGGCTGGCCACTTGACGAAAGGCTCGTCTCGGATCTCCTAAGTATTCGGTAGATCGGTTTCTTGAAGACCGTGGTTATGGCGTGCGGACCTCAACCACCTTTTGTCTTGGTCCTCCCCGTTGTCTCGCCTGCCTCGTCCGTTTTGGTTCGGTCGATCTACCGCATTACCTTTGCTGCGGTCTTCTTTTCTGGTACTGAGGTCGCGCCAGATTTTGTCTTGGCGTGGGCGCCATCCTCTTCTACCCTGATGTGCTGGTGCACTCTCTCCATCAAGGCCTCCATGGTGAGGGGTGGTGTCATGGTGATAGAGTCCTTAGTCTGTTGCCTATTGGAAGGCCTCTTTTGTACTGTGCAATGGCGAGATTGGTAGGGCAGTCTCCAATCTGGT
Source organism: Camellia japonica (assembly GCA_030407325.1). Taxonomy (NCBI): domain Eukaryota; kingdom Viridiplantae; phylum Streptophyta; class Magnoliopsida; order Ericales; family Theaceae; genus Camellia; species Camellia japonica. The sequence continues at coordinate 35,589 of JAPPVO010002833.1, read as the reverse complement.
TGAAGGTCTCCCAGTAGCGACTGTTGTATGATCTTAGGGTCTCCTTGTCGCCCATGTCGATGGAGAGTAACTGGTCGATCTCCACCGGAGTTTTAGTATTCGTTCGGAACCTTGTCACGAACGCCTCCGCCAATTGCGCCCAGGAGGCTATGCTGCCCTCTGGGAGCCTCTCAAACCAAGTCAAACCTAAATCACCAAGGCTCGAAGGGAATAGGATGCACATCAAGCTTCGTTCCGCCGGTACACACAGCCATGACCTGGCGAAAGTGGCTTAAGTGCGAGTAGGGGTCTGTCTTCCCCTCATAAGTAGTAAATTTGGGCTGAAGAAGCCTGATGGAGGGGCGCGTTTCTATTGCTGGGACGAATGGTGAGGTCTGCAGCCTCGCAATGCCTTATCCGTTGGTTCGTAGCCGGGGAGGTATTGGCATTCCAACCTCGACGCTTCCATGGTCCGAGGAGCCAACCTCACCAAAGCAGAAACTCTGTGTGGATCGCGCGCCCTGGCATCCCCCTCCCATCGCGCCTTCTCTTCAGCATGGTTCGCAGGTCGGATGATCTGGGCAACTCCGTCTGTCTAGACCTCGTCTGGTGTGTATGCGAGGGCCAATATGTACTTCCCTCGGTGAATGACCTCTCGGATCTCGTCCTCTCCGTCCTGGAGTGGCGAGTTCTGGATGACCTGGAGTGCGTATCACCTGTCCCAGACTTCTGTTCTCTGCTTGGGAGGGTGTAGAATTTTTACTACGACCCTCTGAGTGGCGAGGGGGTGTCTTGTTGTTGCGCCTCTCTCCTGTCGCCACTTCTTTTCCTTTCACCTGGCGTTTGAGAGATTCCATGTCTGCCGCCATCCGCCGTATCAACTCGTCTTGTTCCCTGACGCGATCCTCCAGAGTTTGAGGATCAATCCTGCGCCTTTGTCTTTCTGAGCTCGCGAACGAGAGTGATGGGGGCTGTTATACCGCCTTCGTCCCCTTGCATCCCTCCTGAAACTCAGTCTCTGTGGTTCCAGGTACGCCATGGTGTGACCAAGGGTAGGCCTTCGCCCTTGCGCCTCCTTCTGGAGTTAATCCGTCAACGGCGGACTGCGGTAACTCTTCGTTGTTTGCCATTTGATGTTTGAGAGAAAAAGCTTGATCAAGAGGTTGTTCTTGTCTGTTCTTCCCACAGACGGCGCCAATTGTACGGGAGAGAAATAAACTTGCCCGTATAATCCTGTTGATCAAGCAATAACACAGAGAATTTAACGTGGTTCGGCGAATTGCCTACGTCCACGAGCTGCAGATTTATTATGTTGAACAAATGATCAGAATTACAATCAATTCTCCGTTATTCACTCTCTTTTCTCCCTAGGCTTTCCCCCTTTTTCCCTCTCCCTGGCTTCCTATATATAGAGATTACAAATACAAGAGAGAATCTTGGAAGTGAGCTGGCTGCCAGCTCAATCCTACTTTTGGTCACTTTCTACACATGGCCTCATGGCCTCACATGACCATCTGGCCTCAAGGCCAGCTCTTATGGCATCATGGCTTACAGACCTTTACAGGTTGGTTAGAATCTATAGTCACTTTACAACCAATCTCCATAACCGGACTACCAGTTCTGACGAAGTACACGTTAGTTAGGCACTTACTTTTCTCTTATCTCGGTTTCCTAGGCTAAGACCGAGCTAAACATAAGAGAGTGAGCCGAACTATCTTTAGAGCTATGTCCTCTTAAGGACTTGGTACAACTTGGTTTTCATGTGCCTCGACCGAACTAACAGCCGAAGACCGAACTTCCCTTGGCATATTACTCAACCGAGGTAGAAATAAAGCTTTGACCGAACTAATCATAATGGTTGTATGACCGGTCTAACTCCAAATTTACTTCTCCTGACCGGATTTATACAGCCATTCTACTCCGCCCCATTGTAATGCGGCCCATTGCGGCCCAATACCCAACTTCGGCCCAATTTGCATACAAATTACCCTCTCAATGAGAAAATGATATTTCACCGATCACCAGATTCAAATCTTTTTGTCAAATTTGAATTTTAATTATTTTATCAAACTGGTATCAAATAGTTTACTTTTTTTCATTAGATTAAAAAAAGGCTAACCTTTTCATTAAATCTCAAGTTGGTAGATGTCTTGATTAATAATCGGCCGGTCAACGATTAGCCAAACAACTAGAAGAAAAATTAGATTGAAAAAAAAAAAAAAATTAATTTATATTAGGCTGATCGATCCAAATATCCTCTTGGTCATTCTCCATCGACCAATTATTTGACGAAAATTAAAATTTAGCATTACGCCGATGGTATCACCTGAAAATTTACTTGAATTTGATAAAAAAAATAATAAATTTTGGAGATATTCTTATAAATTTTATTCTATTTCTTTTTAAACAACGGTATCCATTTTTATATATGATTTTCATACAAAATGGTTTCTTTTATAAATTATTTTTCAAAAACTTGTTATCAATAAACACTTGTCATTACATTGTTGATTAAATTTGAACGATATATAATTTTTGGTCACACTAATAATAGTTTTAAGACTGTTTAATTATCACTTATTAAGCATTCTTTAAGAATTAAACAATGTTAAAAAAATTAAATTCCAATCCGCAATTCACATTTTATCATAAACTTTTATATACATTTCACATATTTTAATATATATATATATATATATATATTAACATTAATCATAATCATCGTTTATTAGACAATAGTGCTGTCAATAATGTTAAAAACAATTAAAATTCTAATACTCTTCACATATTTTTAAACATTTTTATAATTTTTTACATTTGTATTTATATATATATATATATATATATGTGTGTGTAATTAATGACAGACTTGACTATTCAACTGCTTCTAGGCTAGTTTATGAGGTGAAAATAGACTTTGATGCGAATGGATGGAAGATAATCCTACAAACATGAACACATTAATCCCATTTCCATACCCATCCCTACTAACATTTCCACTACTCTTCTAGCCAAACAAGACTTTACTTGGTTTTGTTTTCACACCCTTTTCCACCTTTTGTATCAACAAATGTAAATCATATTCAATACAACCAAGAGCCAAAAGAACCGCCTCAATCAAAGATATACACACATTCACATCAATTCCTTCTGTTTCTTTCTTTTTTTCCTATTTCTTTTTTCTTTTTTCTTTCTTCTTCTTTTCTTTCTGTATTAACTATTTCATTCCTCCCATTTTTCTTTCTTACATAACAATACAACATTAAATTGTCCAAACATCAACCATTCTCATCGACTGTTACGGAAAAAGTTGAGATCCCAACGTCGCACGATGTTGTTTGTTGGGTTCCTAACAACCGTTACAGTGGCTTTCGTACAATCTGCCTCGTCAGCACCAGATGAGCTTTTCATGCTCGTTGAAGTATCAGTATCAACAAATGATGGAGTGGTGCCTGGTGAAGGTCCCATAGATGACACGCTCGTGTTGGGAGATGGGAGTTGGGATGCCCAATTACACCCGCTGGTGGCTGCCGATGTGGTGCTGGATTCTGTTCTTGAAGACGCACAATGATCGATTGTTGAAGACTTGTTGGGACTTTCTTTCCGTGAAAGCTCGTGGGGATCGGTATCGGTTTTAGATGGGGGTTCCTCCACATGAGGATGTCTCATTTCCAAGTCTTTCAATGACTCTATCACTGCTTCCATAAACATCTGGGAATATTTTCAGCATACCAAAGGTCAACACAAGGCATTAGTCTATTTTATCAGCCAATACGTATAGAGATTTTGAACTTCCAAAACTGATATATCCTCATACATATCCATCCTAATACCGTTATTTAAAATCATCCAGAGAAAACAATTAAAATAACTCACCCTTTCTTCTTCTTCCACGTTGGAAGGGAAATCTGATGAATTATCAAGTGGGTATTCAACGTACTCATCGTCATCTATGGAGGATGGAACATGGGGGCCACAAGGACGATGACCATTGGAAAATTCAAAGTCGATCATTTTAGAAGATGATGGGATGGGCTTAGTTCCAGATTCCTTCTTCCTGCAACATGCATAGTATTATTGGCTGTTAGCACTTTTTTTAAAAGGAAAAAAAATAACAATAATTTTTGCCTTTATCTCTTCATATTTCATTTTTGTTTTGAATTCTTTTTTCCCAGTGGCAAGCAACTTGGGCAGTGACAACTTTTTTTAAAAAACAATCAGCATAAAGGGAAGTTGAATGTGTAGTAGTGAGACTCAAAGCCGGCCATCACGACTGGTAACGAGTGAGTTTGGCAAACACAAAATGGGCCACAAACCATCCAAGTGGCCCACAGACAAAAGTGACTGGATTCACAAGCTAAGTTTGGCGAACATTGTCTTTAATTTCAAATGAAGTTTCATCTTCTTTCTAGAATAAGCTTCTCGGATATAATATCAAAAGCTTGTATCTTTAACATGTACAAATTTTGGGGCAGGGACTTTCGGAAAACTAGGAAAGAAGTTTTCAGAAAAATAACAAAGGAGAAAAGAAAGTAGAGATATACCTCTTTTTCTGATTGTTTATCATTAGATGAGGTATCAGAAGGGACCTGAACAGTTTCAACGCAAGAACTAATAATATTAGAAACTTAAAAAAACAAAATAAAACTTGAACTTGACATAGTAATGCATCACTTTAGCTTGATACACTAATGCCTTGCACAACCATTTTTTACTCTAAAGGGCATTTAAATGGGAACAACTACAAAAAATTGCATTTTCATGGAGGTGTAAGTGAACCTGTGCATGGTGAAAGTGAAAGTTGTGACATAGGACACAGCTCTCACTTGCTCTGACTTGCACCTCCATGAAAGTGCAATATTTTGAGTTATTCCCAATTACATGTAATTTCTCCTTCCCTTTTTCTCCACTTTCTTTTTCCTCCTATTTTCTTCCATGTTCGTGCATTGCATTCCATTTGACAAGACTCCAATTGCCAATGCATTATATTCAAGATCTATTTCATTTAACCAAAAATGCATGTCTCTGATCTTACTCTCTTCTAACATTTTTTTAACAAAAACCAAAAAAATGAACTACTGACCTCTGTTCGACTCATAGGTCTCTTGGAGCGAACTTGCTTAATGGCATCTTCTGTGCTGCTTGCTGTTGGATCTGCAATCAATGACCGATCAATATGGGACTAGACAAGCCTTCGTAATAAAAGACACCATGGAGAACAGAATTTGAAAATTAAAGACAGAAGTACTGGATTCATACCTATAGATGCTGTCAAAAAATCATCTGCATAATCTACTTCATGTATGGTACTCCAATTATCCTGCAGATGGAACACGAAACCATGGTTTATGGTTGTGGATCTGAAATCGCCGAGTTCTAGTAAAATTTAAACCTACCACAGGATATAGTTGCAGTTCAACTTACCTTGTCAAAGTAATCGTATGTTGTATCAAATAAAGCATCGCCCACTTCATCCTCTGGAGGACGCAAAACATTGTGGAAAAAAATATTTATAGAATCAAAATAGAACTGTGGGCGTGGAGAGTTGTGATCTCCCTCGAATTTAATGATATTCTTATCCCCCTGCCAAAATCACGTGTTGAAAAAGATGAGAACAGCGTGGTATAAAATCAATGAAATGCAAGAGCAGAAATGCAAACAAGACGATGTATTGCAATGAATACTACTCTTTTTCAATGTATAATGAAGATCAGAACCAATTATCAAAAACCTAACTACTGAACTAGATTACAAGATGTAATAGTTTAATTTACACGATAATCAAACAAAACTAAGCCTGTGTCCCAATCAAGTAGGGTATTTTTTGCTATTCTGCTATGTCAAGAGCTATATACTCAGTTAAATCAATTGAATTCATATCCTTTTTTACTATCGCATCGCATGTCAGTTTAATTTTCATGATGCTTTCTTTTAATTAAATAAATAAGTCTGCAACTAAAATGTCTTTGGAAGATATTAACTACAAGTGTAACTTTTAATGGGATTAAAGTTTTGACAGTGGATATTGCTTTCTCATAACAAAGCACCAAACTTAACAATGGAAGGGGAGACTCTAAAAATACGCTGACTCTAACAATTAACAAAAATACAAGTATTAAACTGGAAGGAGAGATCAAGATGCAAACACATTTATTCTCTCATAAGCAGAACATAAATTATATCTTGTGATGCAGGAAAATACAAAATACATGCATATGTGAAAATATATCAAATCTTGCAGATTTCTACCATTAATTCAGAAGATAATTACCACATAAGCATCAAATATACGATCTGAGTGATGAGGCTGTATAAAATCATCAGCAGTAGCATGCCCTAGTAAAACTGGAACAAAGCAGGACTTGGCCACCTATAACAGGGTAAGTGATGACAATCGCTCTCACGAAAAACATAATATAGTAAACACTGAACAAGAATAAATTTATCATTAATTAAATAGGACTTAGTAACAAAATAAGCTGTTTCTGATCAATGAACACAACTATGAATGAAAATACTTTAAAAGAAATATTAACAACCATTTTAGCAATAGATTTCGCATTGCAAGTTAAGAACAAGTAGGATCATTTTCAGGTGATCTGCCATCCCAAAAATACTTCTATAAATTATTTGGTAGAATCAAACCTTGATGGTGCTCAGGTCCATTATGTCAAATTTGGCCTTCTTTTGAATTGCTCGTCTCATGTACTGGATTGCAAACTTCACCTAAAAATTGGAAAAACAAAGTATAAGTCATAATACCATGCTTCAGGCCCTGGCACCCAATATATCACAATATTTGCAACAGGAAATATTAGCATAATAATAATGATAAACATATGAGAATTTGTACACAAGTGCATTGCAACTTTCACATTGAGTTTAGAAGGCAAGATTTGTTCTACATTAAAAAAAGGAAGATAGACATTGTTTTAAAATGAGGAAATGTCTTCCACAAATGGATCAACTTACAGTGAACTTAGGAAGACGAACTTTGAATGTATCCACAAGTTCCATCATCAAGTCAACCAAATCAGAGAAAGGGCTGTCAAGAACCATTCCAGCAATCGAAGGATCTTCAGCTCCATACATTAAGCTGCAAATAGCAAGTCAGAATTATAATGGCAAATACACAAAGTAAAGAGTCCTCAAAACAGCTCAAAGCTCATGTGAATGTTGCAGTGTCTACTTATCTTAGCTTCATGCTAAAAACCTCAAGCACCAAAGTTAAAATATTGTTATTTTATGATAAAGTTATTAGTGATAATGCTGAAAGTCATATTTCAGAGAATTCCATATGGCCAAACATACCCAGGTAAAAACATTCAACTGACACAACTATGTTGAATAGCATCAAGCAAACAAGCATGAACATATATTTTCCTATGAACTTGTTTAGGCTTAGGACACAGTGTGTACGCCTGTCAGAACTGGTGGTATGGCGATCAGTAGGTTAAAATTTTTTGATAAAGCTCTTTTATGCAAATGTTGTGGAGATTTGCATTAGAGAGGGATAGATATTGGAGTCAGTTATCTTAAAAAGAGTGGACATCTTTGGAAGTGGACTTGTCATGTGAGTATACTAATCTTTCAAGGTCTTTTGAGACATTCGTATAGGTTTTTGCTTTATGTATACGGAGAACATCCCCTTTTGATGCTTTTATATAGAAGCCAATCAAGGTAACTTTCCTCGGCAGAGAAAGCCTAAATCAGAACATTTTGTATTCACATCAGATACAAAAGATGAAGGGAGTTCCATTAAATCAAACACACAAGCACTCGAAGGAGAGAAGTTCATAGCAATTACGTTATGTTTTTTATAGACAATTGTACAAGACTTATTCATATTCGTTTGGTTTAAATACATAATCTTAGGCCCCTGTGCTCTATTGTTACATGAAACAAATATACAAGGACATGAAGAAAACCTAGTCACGGCACCCATTGAGCGGCCCCACAAACCAATCAAGGAAATGTTCACATCTGCCCGCAAGTGGTCAACAACAGCTCTGAGATCATCCTTCTGGAATGAGGAAAAAAAAAAAACACACATTTTCAGCTACCAACAAAGAATAGCTATAACCACCAAGATTATCACTGACTGGTGCATAAAGAACTACAAGACCAACTGCCACATTCTGTACTTTCTCTGGCAAAGAAATATGACCGACTACATAAGTATCGTTTATATATATATATATATATTTGATAAATAAGTAAATTTATTAGAGAAGCATCAAGAGGATGCAAAGAATACAAATTTGAAACCCCCAATGAAACAATGCTAAGCTATCAAATCCTCTATGAAATCAATAAAAGCTAAAACATCTGGATCAACCGATCCCGTAACCCAATTATATAACACCAAAAAAACCCGCCTCTCTAGCCAAGAAATCGACTGAGACACCCCTTGGAATATACGCCTGTTATAAGTATCGTTTATATATATAAACACACACACACACACATATATATATATAGAGAGAGAGAGAGAGCAGTCAATTACATAGTACTAGTAATATTATGGATTCTCCTAATTCACTGAAATGATGTACGCAACTTCAATTTTGTTGTTGTATTGCACAACTGTAAATTATAGAGTGCATAAACAACTTTTAGGTTCCAATATTCACTTTAATACATAAGCAAAACTGGTAGAATTTTGCCTCAAATCTCCACACGTCTTGATATACAAAAATTATCAATAATAGTCTCTCCAAACAGTAGAGAACATAAATAAACATCACAAAAATCTCAGGATCTCAGGTAATATTTCCTTGTTCTCAATAAGAACAAGATGAAAAGAAAAGAATAAGAGAGCTCTCAATGCCCATTTTAAACCAAAATATTTTAGGAAAATATTATAACACTTTCTTTTTGGACAAAATTAAAAGAAATTTGTATTCAAAACTGTGAAAATAATAAACTTGTGCACCAATCACAAACATGTATTTTATAAATGACACAATGTATCAAATACAATCAAGTTTCATGAAATAAATTAATGATACATATTATTTTCCATGTATAACATATAAAATCACATGCATCATTTCTATGATGGATTTAGTTAATAATAGGGGTAAACATACATCATGTTAAAATATAAATCAATGACTAGAGCAACCCAATTGGCCATAGAATATAAAAATAAATAATAAAAAGTAAAGCTAAAGATCAAAGTGTGGACATCATAAACTCCCTCCTCACAGACTTTATATTAATAAAATATAATTAAATTTCTACGCCACTTACTTCATTCCACCCTAGAGTGACGTGCTCTCCTCCAGAAAGTCCAGACCCTGAGAAATCAAGGGTCAATACAGTAATATTTGAAGGCAAAAGTATTATAGCAGCTTCACTCGCATCAGCCCTGCACCCACTGGTGTAAAATCAAGACAAAAGTTGTTAGTAAAAAAAATTTAGAGGAAAAAAAAATTTGTAAAAGCTAATTCAATTATGTACCAGGCTAATGCTCATAAGATCTAAATATTAAGGAAAAAATAGCCTTGATCATGTCATCATTGAGAAAAAATAGGTGAAGGGCATTTGCAATCACTTGCCTGTTTCTTAGTTCGAATCAAGGTCAAAAGCCTACCTTTTCAAACTGAGTTTCTTAACAAGACAAGTTCAAACACAATATAGTTTTTCTGGCACAATAAATAATGTCATTTCAGACCTTGGTTCCTTAGTGAGTGCCCATATGGTTAGATGTATTTCTTGTTGTGAGAACAAGAAGTTTTCTACCAAGTGAGGACCTTTAGTTCTTTTTTGAACTACCATAATGTGCCATTTTGGGAAGAAGCTACTTTAGCTTGCATTTTTGGCTTGTGAGAAAAAAGCCAACTTGCCCAAAACGCCAGATTTTGCATTTGGCAAGTAACAAAAAAGCTACCTTGTGAAATTACCTAAATACCCTCTATGTTAACAAATTATCTATAATTTCAAAGTTTGGCAAGGGTATATTGGTCATTCTATTTTGATTTGATGTCATAAATAAATATTAAACCAAAAATCAAAAAAGTCAGCTTTTTACCAACTTCCCAAATCACCTCCAAAAAAGCCAAAAAACTTGACAAAAAGCCAAAAGCCAGCTTTTTACCAACTTCCCAAAACACCCTCACAGTACAATGTTTTGAAAATTTTACAATATCTGTAAAGTGCAAAGTAATTAGCAAGCTCTTAAAACATGACACCACAATTTCTATTCAACCAAATTTATTTGCTAACCTGTTCCCATGGCAGTAAATTACACAAGGCATAGCCTTTCCTTCTGGACGAATAATAGGCATGTAATGACTACATTGAAGAACATCTCCTCGACTGTTTACAACCTGCAGAACGTAAATAAGGCCAAAAGTTAGTTAGGAACTCCAAGATTCTGAACATGAAATAAATCATAACACGATTAAGGATGACTACCACTATAGTCTACAAACAAAAAAGAAAAAAGGAATAGTGATATGATTGTCCTCTAAAACTTGATTTTGTTTTTTGTTTGTTTTTCCTAAGAAATAATTATGAACAACCTTGATCACATATTACATATTCAACTTCTCATAATGCAGTTGCACATCAAGAATGGATCGTCCAGTACATGAATATTAAAGTGAGTTTACTTTTCTTTTCTTTTTTATTAGAAGAAGGAAAAAAAAAAAAAAAAAAAAAAGAAGAAGAAGAAGAAGAAGGGGAGGGGAGGGGAGAGGAGAGGAGAGGAGAGGAAATGCTAACATATCACCAAACCAAAAAAAACAAAGGATCAAATTTGTCAAATGCTACAACGAAATGCTGTGAGGAAGCAGACGGATATAATAATAAGTTGCACACATCAGCTATGGTACAGGGCTTTTAAGAAGAAAAAAATGCAGGTTTGTAAGGATTGATAGATCAAATTGACTTTACAATTTTGCATTGCTTCCCAAGGTTACAATTCGAACTACTATGAAAGTTCATTTGGTTCTTTAAATGCTAACACTCCTTATCAAAAGACTCCATAAATTTCATTTCAACAGGATCAGATGGCAGAAAGTTTGTTCATTTCAAAATTCCTATAAATTTACAATTCCTTTTGGTGGTCAGTAAAACTAACAGTAAATTAGCTTGGCGTACTTACTCTCAGAAAGTTAAAAAATATATCAAAATTACAATATCGGATACTATAAATGAGTTACAGATAACAGAACAAGAGTTCAAAGGCTTGAAACCTAGCAGTGAAGAGGCCGCACAGAAACTAGTTGCTCACTAGTGAATCATTATGCAGAATCCCTAGGAATCACCTAACATATGGGTCTCTCTTGATATGATAAAATATGTGGCTCTAAGAAAAATAAACTTATATGGAACAAATGCACAATTAGTGCAACCGTTATATTTTGCACTTTTATTTCAGTAGCTGGTCCCCTTGGGAGAACCATCTGCTATCAGGTTGCTTTCCTTCCTATGAGATTTAAAAGGGCACCACCATCATGTTCTTGATCTCCTTGTAATTGGATAAATTGAAGGTTAGTTTCACAATCATTATTTTAGAGATACTTGATGAGATGTAGTGAGCTAATATTATTTTAATTAAGAATAAAATAATAGAGAGGAACCAGTTCTATCATGACTTGTTTCACTATGATTTAACCCCTTTCCACAATAAAAACACATGCAGCCTCCATACTTCTTGAATTAGCTGGAGTTCAAATTTTATGCTATGACTTGGTATATAGTGCAATTTGCAATGCCTCCACATTTGAAGCACCAACTACAGAGTGGCAAGAGAAAAATATTGGAAAAGAAAAGCCAACAATATTCAATCTATATATTGGCAAAAGCCAAAAAGAGAGGTTCATAGCTTAAAAGGTGCAGCAAGAGCTGAAACTTCATACAGAAGTTAGATCTTACCTCCACATCTTTCCGCTCGTACCATTTCCCTTTCAGCATGAACTCTTGATCCAGCAAATCATTTTTTGGGTCGTATTCAGCTCTGCAGATATCACAAAGGTGACAAAGTAACATTCAACACTCCTCAAAACTTCTATAAAATTGAATACAACTAGTCTTTTTGTAATTCAGGGTTGTTTATGAATCAGCCACATACATAGTAGTTGTTAAGGACATGAAATTCAAGTGGAGGAAAATCCCATGTAAAATAAAAAGGACATAGGCCCCATTTGGTAGAGCTGTAGGAAAGTGATTATAAATTATAGCTTAACAGATTATAACTTACAGCTGTGAGTATAAGCTGGTAACCTGTTTGGTGTAGCTGTGGGATTATAGATTTAAGTTGCAGAATAGTATTTGGTAAATAAGCTGTAAAATAGCTTTTTCTGTATAATTGACTTTTTTGCCCTTATATGATATAAAAATGATAATTTTGTCATTTTTTTTTCAATTTTAATTTTAAAAAATTATTTCATTAATAAAAGTTAATATAATTAGTATTAATTAATATCAACTAATATAAAAAAATTGATACACTTGATAAAAATGTAATAGTAGTAATATTGTAATAATTTTTTTCCATTATAAATTAATTAGTATCAATTAATTGCTTAATCAGTATCAATTAATACTAAAATTATTAATTAGTATCAATTAATGGCTTAATTAGTCTGAATTAATACTAAAATTATTAATTAGTATCAATTAATATTAATAATTAATTTTTATTAGTATCAAATAATATTAATAATCAACAATTGTTATTAATTAGTATCAATTAATAATTAATTCATTACAAAAATATACAATATTAATTTTTTTGGCATTTCTGATTCTGTTTTATTACAATTAATAATATAACAATTGTTATTTATCATCAATTTATCAATTTATATTAATGTATCAATTTTGTCCAATTTTTTTTTTTATTATTATTATTCATTTTAATTATTTTTAGTAATATCTCATTTTTTCTTTATAGTAATGTATCATTATTAATGTATCATTATTATTCTTTATATTAATGTATCAATTTATATTAATTTATCAATTTACATATATTCATCAATTTATATTAACTTATCAATTTTTCCATCAATTAATATAAATTACATATATTCATCAATATTAATTTTTTTCATCAATTATTACATAAATTACATATATTAATATTATCAATTATTATTAATTTTTCCATCAATTACATATATTCATCAATATTCTTATTAATAGTATCAATTAATATAATTTTTTTTCATTTTTTCATTTTAAATTAATTAGTCTCAATTAATTAGCATCAATTATTATTTTTTATTCATTAATTATTTTGTTTTTTTTTTATTAAAAAAATACTGAAAAACCTCCAAAAAAAAAATAATAATGAAAACCCTAGCTCCAGCGGGATGAACCGGCGCTAGGGTTTCATTCAGATCGCGATGGCAGATGGTGCAGATCAACCGGCGCAGATGGCAGATCGCGATGGTGCAGATCGCGATCGCGAAGAGGAAGACGGCTTCGCAAAGGGGGAGAGACGGTGCAGATCAATCGGCGCTAGGGCAGATGGTGCAGATCAACCGGCGCAGATGGCAGATCGCGATTGCGAAGAGGGAGACGGGTTAGCGAAGGGGGAGAGACAGAGAGGGGGGAGAGAGAGAGAGAGAGAGAGAGCTCGGTCGCCGGAAATCGCCTCTCTCGTTTGTGTGAGAGAGGAAGAATGAGTGAGAAATTGTTTATATAGTGGCATTTTCGTTATTACTTAAGTTTTGGAGGGACATTTAAGTCATTTTGCCCCTCCCCAAATAGCTGCGCGCATAAGTCGTTTTTTTAAGCACCTCGCGAGCAACTTCAACTTTTAAGCCGAATTTGGCTTAAATTAAGCCATAATCTATGTCCATAAATTGTACCAAACACACCATAGCAGCTTAATTTAAGCCAAAAGTTGATTTAAGTTGAAATTAAGGTCTCGTTTGGGAACAGGCTAATTTAGTAACTTTTTGGCTATTTGGCTAAAATATGAGTTAAAAAAAACTAGTATGTTTGGGATGACTTTTTGACTTTTTACGAAAAGATGTGCAAAAAGTAGAGAGAAAAGAGAATCTTTGACTTTTTAGTATGGGTTGTTGGCTTTTTGGCTAATTTAGTAACTTTTTGACTTTTTGGCTAAAAATAAGGGTTCCCAAACGAGGCCTAAGTTCTGCCAAACACCCACATAGTTCAGGTGAATTCTACAGTTATGGTACTACTAAATGGTATGTGGCTAATATTTAAAGGCTTGTTTGGCAAGTGGCTATTTTAGCCAAAAAGTTACTAAAAAAGTCAAAAAGCCAACCACCTATACCAAAAAGTCAAAGATTCCCTTTTCTCTCTACTTTTTGCACATCTTTTAGTAAAAAGTCAAAAAGTCATCTCAAACATACAAAAAAATTTTACATCATATTTTAGCCAAAAAGTCAAAAAGTTACTTAAAAAAGCATGTTCCCAAACGAGGCCAAGTCAGAGAGTATTCTATCGCATGCAAATAAATAAGTGCAGATAGACACAACACAACTGATAGTTACATATGTGTACATATAATTTTAAAAAGCCCTGAGCCTCAATCAAACCCATATGGATTCAAGTTCTATATGTAAGTACAGGAAATTTTTTTAAAAAAGCAAATTTGACAAATTCATGGAAACCACATATGAAATGCAAATTGAATAGTAATCAGAAATATTAGTAAAAAAATAAAAATAAATAAAAAATTATCCGCAACTTTTGATTCTTTCTACAATTAAATTTTTTTTTTTTTTAATAGATTCTTTCTACAATTAATAACAGGATGTAAATCCTCAAGCTCCAATAGATCTATCTAACTTCATTAGCCCTAAGCAAAAAATCAACAACCCACATAGAGAGAATTGACAGGGTATGGACTTCATTTTCAAACAAATTTTATAGTTAGTACAAGTAATTCAAACCCTAAATATGAGAGAGAGAGAGAGAGAGAGAATTGACAGGAGTACTGTGTTTGATTTGGAGATTTGACAAGGGATTTGAAAAAAGAAAAGAAAAATATGAATGAAACTATGTGAAATGTATGTATATTTTACTCATATTTCACCTACATTTTCTATTTCTCTTTCCAAATCTCCAACCAAACACAGCATAAGCGTAAATTACTCAAAAGAGTATTGAATCTAAAACACATCCAACAAAAATAAATAAATAAAATAAACCACGGGTGCTTTAATTTCAAAAAACCCACCAAGAAAAATACAACACGCCCAGAGAAAATCAAAACAAACAATTAAAACCCAGAACATAGTTCAAAGAATTGACAGGGAAAGGACTTCATTTTCAAACAAATTTAATAGTCAATATAATAAATTCAAACCCACATATTCAACACACAAAAAATCTCAGAGATTACTCAAAAGGGTATACAAAAACACATCCACCAAAAATAAATAAAATAAAATAAACCACGGGTGCTTTAATTTCAAAAAACCCACCAAGAAAAAAACAACACCGCCCAGAGAAAATCAAAACAAACAATTAAAACCCAGAACATAGTTCAAAGAATTGACAGGGAAAGGACTTCATTTTCGAACAAATTTAATAGCCAGTACAATAAATTCAAACCCAAATATTCAACACACAGAAAATCTCTGAGATTACTCAAAAGGGTATACAAAAACACATCCACCAAAAATAAATAAAATAAAATAAACCACTGGGTGCTTCAATTTGAAAAACCCACCAAGAAAAATAAACACCCCCACCACCCCCCCGGGGGCCAAAAAAAAAAATTTAAAACCCAGAACAGAATTCAAAAAATTGACAGGGAAAGGACTTCATTTTCAAACAAATTTAACAGTCAGTACAAGTAATTCAAACCCAAATATTCAACAGAGAGAGAATCTGATCCCAAAAAAAAGAGAGAGAAAATCTCTGAGATTACTGAAAAAAGTGTATTGAATCTAAAACACATCCAACAAAAATAGATAGAATAAAATAAATTATGGGTGCTTCAATTTCAAAAAAACCCACCAAGAAAAATAAACAACCCAACAAAAATCAAAACAAACAATTAAAACCCAGAACAGAATTCAACTTACATATGCCTAAAATGGGACAAGAATATACCTTGAACACATTCCCAGAATATACACAGACAGAGAATTGAAAGTGGTGTGTGGGGGTACCTTGGGGGACGAATGATGAAGTTGACAAGTGGCTCCATATAGACTCTCAGATGATGAAGATCTGTTATTTCTCTCTCTGTCTAGGTTGTTTCTGTTTATATCTGTGTGTGTCTATGATTGAGTATGGAAATTGTGGAGAAAGAAAGGGAAAGGAAACAAGATTGTGGGTTGGATATGAATTTCTCAGCAGAAGATGGAGAAGGAGAGGAAAAGAAGCAGCTTTGTTGATGGCGGTGATGGTGTCATTGTTATTGTTGTTGTTCTCCATATTTGTGTTTCTTCCCTTGTAAACAAACAAAACAAAAGCAAAATCTAAAAAGATCGCCAAAACCGAGTCACTACTGTCTGTCTGGCACTTAGCACGTGCGAATCACCCCCTCTTTGTTAAAACTTGAATCTTTCGTATGATTCGATGAACATCTATCCGATCCATGCGTTCTGTTTGCTTAGAAGATTCGAAAAAAAAAAAAAATTAAATATAAATAAAATATATTTATTTTTTTATTTTTTAAATCACTTTTTAAATTTCTTTTTTTTTTCTTTTTTTTTTGTTACAGGAAAATCCTCCCTACCCTCCCGCAGGTCCAAGGCAGCGCCCTTTACAGAGATCACCAGGGTGTCCTGTTAGCCGTTCCGACCGAGTGAGGAGACTATAACCTGGGAACTTACCCCGACCTCTCAAGACAAGTTCCGCTTAAGTCAGGACTCGCACAGCGGGGAATATTGAACCCACACCAAGTACTGATTAGACAACTTGAGGTCCAACTTTCCCAACCTCTCAAGACAAGTTCCGCTTAAGTCAGGACTCGCACAGCGGGGAATATTGAACCCACACCAAGTACTGATTAGACAACTTGAGGTCCAACTTCCTAACCAACTGTGCTTTACCCAGGAGATTGGCCTAGGGGGAGGGAATTGAACCTGTGACCTTGGGGCTAAAACCCCAAGCCTTAACCACAATACCACCCATCCCTCAGTTATCTTTAAATTTCTTATCTAAAGACAACCTTAGGCCTCTATAAAATGAAAGGGATTAGAAGTATAACATGATGAAGTAAAAGATTATTAATATAGTAATATTAGATTAGAGATGTAGAATAAAAAGTATTTGTTTATACATCATCTGATTAGTAATATTATAAATAGTATTAATATATAAAATTAATATTTTTTAAATTTTTTAATATTATAATTATTATTATTTTTATACTTTTTAAGTCCACTTAGAGACACTTAAAAAATATAAATTTTACATTAAAATTATTTAAAAATTTACTAAATATAAAAAAAATCATATATTTATTGTATATATTAAAAAAATTAAATTTTCTTTCACAAATAAATTATTTGAAAAACAAATAATATTAAAAATATTTTAATTCAATTTATTTAATATTTAATCTATTAATCATATCACTAGATTTCTAATCTCATATGTTTTCTTTCCATGCTAGCCTAACCAAAAATGAAGATTGCTAGTCCTTTTGAGTCATGTTTGATTCACAAGACTAATAGTGAAGTATTAATAATCCTATCAAATTAGTGTGGTATTGACTATCCCACCCCTACCCCATTACTAATAATCCTACAAATTTGTTAGATTAATTATCCATTGGATTAATAATCCTAAACCAAAATGTCAAAACAAACATAGGATAATTGGACCCACGAATTAATAATCCCAATCCTATACTTTAATCCTTCCAATCAAACATGCCCTTGAAGTGTTAATCTCATCACAATCTTTCACAATCAAACACTTTATATGGCTCTCCCTTATTATTAGTCCAATCCCTTCATTTATAGGGCCAAATAAATATAATCTTAATTTAATCGGACGCAATTAAAAAATGAACATGAGTTTAGTGATTTTAAAATATTTAAATTTCAATTCAGTGGTAGATATATAAGTTTCAATTCAGTGGTAGTAATTTTAAAATATTTACTAAATTTTTCATAATCTGAACCTCATTCAAAGTGACAGATGACATACAACTCATCTGATCCAAATTCGTAAGCACTCCAACTAACTACTAAAATATTTCAAAGTGACAGATGACATACAACTCATCTGATCCAAATTCGTAAGCACTCCAACTACTAAAATATTATAGCATCATGATGACCTCTTTGGTGCGGCTTATTTAAATTTTTTATAATTTTTCTTATTTTAAGAATTTGCGTTTGCATGTTTTCAGTTTATAGTTGATAAGCAAAAATAATTAAAATAAGCTAAAAAATATATGATTATTTAAAAGTTAGGGAAATAATTCTTTGGGGTTTATTATATTTTTTATTCTTCAACTATCGTTAAATTATCTATTTTAGTCCTTAAACTATCAATTGAATCTACTTAGTTCCTAAAATATATAAATTAAAATCTATTTAGTTCCTAAAATATGCCTTTGTTTGGCATAAGCTAAAATTGGGCTTTTTAGTTAAAATAATCACAAAAAGACAAAATAGACTTTTTAGGGGTTGTTTGAGGTGTTCTAAATAAGTGCACTTATTGTCTTTTTGGACTAAAAAATTGAGGAAGAAAATATGGATGTTTGGGTTAACTTTTTGACTTTTTATGAAAAAATGTGTAATAAAAAATTGTAAAAATTGATTTGTAGGGAAAAATTAGGATTGGGAGTTGTGTAGCCGTAATTGTTGACTTTTTGTGAATAGTGTTAATTTTTTAACTTTTTGAGTAACTTTTTGACTTTTTGATTTTTTTGCAATATGCCAAACTTGGCCTTAGTCAAATAAGACAAAATGTCACATTCAAACCATAATTATGTCATTTTTTTCTTTCATAAAAGTCAAAAAAACCAAAAAGCCTATCTCAAACGAGACTTTTTAACCCTAGGCTCGTTTGGAAACAGACTTTTTTAGTAATTTTTTGACTTTTTTTTCTAAAATATGATGTGAAAAAAATAGTATCTTTAGGATGACTTTTTAATTTTTTACAAAAAGACGTACAAAAAGTGGAGAGAAAATAAAATCTTTAACTTTTTGGTATAAGTTGTTGATTTTTTGAATTTTTTTTAGTGACTTTTTTACTTTTAAGCTAAAAAGTGAAGTTGTCAAAATAATCAAAAAGTCAAAAAGCTAATCCACATCTCAAGCTAACCCACATCTCAAACGAACCCAAAAGTAAAATTTATTTAATTCTTAAATTATCGATTGAGTCTATTAAGTCCTTAAAATATTTAATTCAAACATATTTAGTCCTTGAAAGAATTACAAAAATAAAATATAAGCTCATAAGTATTATAAATTGGTAAAAGACCCTATCAAGTTAATATTTTATTTTTAAAAAATCTTAAAGTTCTATTTTGCCTTGGTTTGGCAATCCAGTCTTGGGCTAATTTAGCCACATCCGTCCAAAATAAGCTAAATTAACCACAAGAGACAAAAAACATTCACGTGGCTGGAGAACAACTAAGCATCTATGCAAATTACCAAACTACCCCCATTGCCAATTTGTTTGTCTCACACTAGCACCAATTCGAACCACACACTCTCTCACCTAAGGCATGGTTAGACGCTGAAAGAAGGAGGCGAAAAACACAGACGCTCAATGGCACAAAAGAATAACAAAGCTGTCCATAGCCCAAGCCCACAAGAGTGGACATCACCGGCGACACTACCTCTATCACATTCTCGTTACCACCAATCATCAGGTACTTTTATTTTTTATTTTTATTTTTTGGGTATATGTCGTCTCCTTCAACCCGATTTGCTGGGTGATTTAGTAATCGTCCAATTTTGTGTTCTGTGAATGTTCTTTGTTTATTCGACATATGGGAAAACCAGTGTATGATAATGGATGATCCATCAATTTTGATGGATCTAAACTTTGGGTTTTCTTTACAAAATTTATCTCTGCAAAGTGGCGTGGTCTGTTACATTTTTTTTCCTCTTCTCTTTGATTTTGGGCAGCATTTGTATGCCGATTTTCGAGTATGAGTCCTCAAAATTTATTTTATTTTTTTGTATGGACTGAATTTTACATTTTTGCAAGATAAAACATTTATGTGTTAATGTTAAAGCATCTGGAAAAGTATCTGAAGAAGGTTGGTTACAAATGCTAAAGTACCTCTTTTTTTATTAAAAAAAAAAAAAAAAATTCCCTCATCTCTTTGATTCTGGGTAGCATTTGTATGCCGATTTTTGGGTATGATTCCTCAATTTTTATTTTTTGTTTGCCATTCTGTGTATATTTCTGCGTATGGACTGAATTTTAGAGTTTTGCAAGATAAAACATTTATAGACTGGAAAGCATTTGGAAAATTATCTAAATTTTGGTGGGTTAGAAATGCTAAAGTACCTCTTTGTTTTCTTTTCTTTTTTGTTTTGGTGGTTGTTAAAGTTGTCATTTTTTTTTTGAGTTTTTTAGTTTATCCTACATCTGTAACTATTAGGTTTGCTACTTTTATAAATGCTTACACTTGATCTTGTATTTGGAAGTGGTTCGGTAAATACTCATGATTGTATTGTACAGCCCAAAGGTGCCCAGCTATCACTTTACCCTGTTGATCCACAATTACATTGTTGGTATAACACACACAGAGCTAGCATGAAATTGGAATTAAAGAGGCGGAATTGGTGGGAAGAAACTGTACAAGCACCAATTGAGGATTGGTGGTGGCATTTGCTAGATAATGAGAGCTTCTTATTAAGATAATTGGGAATCGATTGGTAGCCATTTTTTTCTTTTGTAAAACCCCATTTTTTACTAACAAATGGGGACATTTCTCATTTTATACATAAACAATTCCTGAACTCTGAATGATGTGGCACCTACATGTTAACGTATTTATTGTATTTTAGTCTTTTACACGGTCAAAAAACAAACCATGGCTTCTTTTACCTCTACTGTAACTTCCACTACATGGCCACGTTGGATGTGTGCATATGGCTATGGCCAATGTGTTGTAAAGATATCCAGATCGACCAAAAATTTTAAAAAATGTTCCAACAAACGGTTACAATCGTTGACATAAATTTTTTGATAAGTTTGCCTTATTTTTTTTTTTAAAAAAAGGCCGAAATTCTCATTTTTCCCCGAAATTATTATTAAAAAAATGCTTGTAAAACAAAAAAAAAACAAAATAATCGGCTGACGTGTCAGCCGCATAACCCACACGCCTAGGTAAATCAACAAGAAATGGGAACACCTTTACCCCAAGGGCATTTTGGTAATTTCACATATGGACACCTCACCAAAAATCAAAAAGTTTATTCCAAACCAGGCTTTTTAGCCCCAAGCTAAAATAATCAAAAAGTCAACCCACTTTCCAAACGAACTCTTTGTCTTTAAAATATATATATTTTTTGTTGTGTATTTAAATTAGTAACAGAGTCTAATTATCAGTCTTGTCCATAAAATTATATGAGTACTAAATATACTAAGGGTTCATTTGGGATATGAGTTAGCTTTTTGACTATTTTAGCCTAGAACTAAAAAATCTCGTTTGGGATAAGCTTTTTGGCTTTTTTAGCTTCTGTGAGAGAAAAAATAAAATGATTATGGTTTGGATGTGACGTTTTGTCTTATTGACTTTTTAGCCTATTCTGTCTTTTGTAGCTAAAATAGTAAAAAAATCAAAAAGTTTGGCATGCCAAACGAAAGCTAAAGAAATAGAACTAGATAATTTGAATAATAGCACTTCATTACAAATTATAATAGAACAAAATAATACATTAATTAAGTTATGAAAAGAATTTAGCAAAAAATTTAGAAACAATCAATAAGAAATTATAAATGAAATCTAATATAT
The DNA here is from genome assembly GCA_030407325.1 of Camellia japonica. NCBI lineage: Eukaryota > Viridiplantae > Streptophyta > Magnoliopsida > Ericales > Theaceae > Camellia > Camellia japonica. The sequence continues at coordinate 13,727 of JAPPVO010002833.1, read as the reverse complement.
AATACTAGATAAAAAAAGCTTATATTTTAACTAGGTATGATCTTTTACGAATTTATAATACTTATAGGCTTATATTTTATTTTTATAATCCTTTCAGTGATTAAATAGATTTAAATTAAATATTTCAGGGACTTAATAGATTCAATCGATAGTTTAAGGGGGACTAAATAGATTTTAATTTATATACTTTAGGGATTAAGCAAACTCAATTGATAGTTCAAGAATTAAGTAGACAATTTTAGTGATAGTTTAAAGGTATAAAATGTAACCTTAATCCTTTAACTTTTACTTTTTATCTTTTTATTTTTATTTTGCAATAAATTACACCAAAAGATCTATGTGATTTTGTATATGAGTAATGATACTAATTTTTTTTTTTTTTTTATTAAGCAAGTAAATGTTAAATAGGATTGAGCATGGGTGGTTCAACCCACGGAAATTGCGTAATCTGATTCTATATATCCGCGTATATGCGGGCAGTTTTAAACCTGCAGTAAGGTCAAATGCTATTTGAAATATTTTCATGTTTCGGGTTATGACCCGCACCCGCACACACCGCCGGCGCTTATACTTTTTTTTGTTTCTCATAAAATTTTAGACAATCTTAACCTTCCATATTAGTAGATATATATACATACATAATATAAAATATATATCATATACTCACAGTTGTTATGTATACATATATACTTATACATAATATATAATATATATTTCTAGTATATTGAACTTATTTTATTTATATATGTAAATGGATTTTTTTTTTTTTTTAAGTATGGATTATCAATTCTGAATCTCTAAGATTAAAATATTAAGAATAAAAAATTAGTTAAAAAAAATAATTTTATGATAAGAAATATGTGATTTTATGACCTAAAATAATATTTAAAAAATGAGGAGAAAATACCCAAAATAAATATTTAGAAAATGGAGGAAAATAGGTCCAAAAATAAGTTTTTAAAGAAAAAAGTTTAATCCGTAAACCGCTTGCAACCGTCCGCATATCCGTGAACCATATCCATACAATCCGCAATCTATACTGTGGGCGGTTGCGAATTCAATTTTTGTCCAAATTGCAGACATGCAGGTGGATCTAAACCACAAACCGAACCGTCAAAAACTAATCCACGAGCACTAATATTTGGAGAAGATAGAATGAGAGTACACTACACTCACCCTTTTTAAATTTTAAAGAAAATATAATTAATTTTATATTTTTGAAATTTAATTCATGTCACTCTTTAATCTTTTGGTATTAACAATTTGTTAATTATATAAAAGACTACATAGAAAGAAGTTCAAAAGAGTATCCTACCAATCATTCTACATAGAAAGAAGTTCAAAATCCAACAACATTAATAACTAAAATCATTGAATGAGACATGATATTCGATGAGACATGTTAAGAGACTACATAGAAATTAAGGGTGAGCAGTGGATATTTTGATCCGTCTAAATCAATCGAACTGAACCGATCCGTCGCATTTCGGATAGATGCGTAGTGATGAGAGGACGATTGTAGATTGATTTTTTCCAACCTACTTAGTTTTGAACGGATGCTGGATTTGAGGTTTTTTTGGCCGTAACTAAACTGCCAAACTGGGAGCACCCCTAATAATTTGTAAGACTTTGTATTTTCAATTTCTTAAATATTATGCTAAGCGGCCAGGCTATTTTCAATATGTTTTGAAAAATCACACTTTGTTTATCTTTTCATCTCATCTCCTTCCAAAGCATTCTAGACATGATTTATGACTCAATAAAAATTAATAAGCTAACAATCAATATAAATTAGTTGATTAAAGAATAAGTCATTAACTTAGTAGTAATTGATTAAGAAGTCAAGTAAGAAATTTGTCACGACCCGCTCCCCGTATCCAAGGGTTAAGCATCGTGATGGCCAATAACTGAGGTTACCTCGGGTCAATTCTTAAACAAATAAATAAACGCGAGCGGAAGAAATATTTAAATGAGGGTACCAAAATAATCATCGGAGCTTCTATTTTTATTACAAAATTATATTGACCAAAAAAGTCGTTATTTACATAGAGAAATATCAAAAAATGCTGTGTGTGTCTATTCCGCAACCCCGCATCTAAGACTTTCCAAAAGTTATTTTCTGAAAATTGGTAAACAACTATAAGCACATGACAGAGTGAGAAATATTATACCAAGAGTATAAGGGATACGAAATAACCATGGATAGTTAATTAGGCCAAAACATTTAGGATAACTGAGTCGGAACAAATAATCCTTTAAGTAGCAAAACTGAGATTATGTAAATAAATAATTATAATCATGGTAATTTGATAAACAAATCATTTAAGTGGCAGAAACTGAAACACAGAAATTATGTTAATATATAACCATAACCACGGTACAAAACAGAACAGAACAGAACAGAGGTCACAGAAGTGACAGTCAGAACAGAGGTACGGATTCAAGAGGTGGCTCGTACGGATTCTAGAGGTGGCTCCCACCATAGTGTAGCACTTAGCTCCGCACAGCACTTTAGTCCGCATAGAACAGAGGTACGGATTCAAGAGGTGGCTCGTACGAATTCTAGAGGTGGCTCCCACAATAGTGTAGCACTTAGCTCCACACAGCACTTTAGTCCGCACAGAAAAGAGGTCAATGGATCCATGACAAACAGAGGACCACAAAGTGGTCAAACAGAGGCCAATGATTATTTAAGTCCCCCAAGGCGTGGGACTCCCGTGGTGGTACTTATAAAACATAATTGTTTATAAGGTCATAATCAAATATTCTTTAAAAGTAAAACCAAACATATTCATGGGTTTCCTTTTAAGCAAATAGGGTTCAGAAATAAAACCACGTAACTGAAACCTTTATAAAATATAACTTTTATTAATATACTAATAAAACATAACTTGTATAAAAATAAATTTTGGTAAGTCAAAACATACGTAAAATACATTTTGGTGACTCAAGGTATAATATAACTCACCTTAACTTCAATACCTTACTTTTTCTTTCCACTATCACAGACCTTTTTAACTTCCACCATTTTTTTTTCTTCATTTCCTCTCTTTCTTTTCTTTCTTCCTCTTTTCTTTTCTTCTTTCTTTTCCTTTTCTTCTTTCTTTTCTTTCCGCAGGTTGATCAACTCCTCCCTTAAATAGGGAGGAGGACGCCACAGGCGCTCAGTACGTGGCAGGCGTCGCTTTCGCTCAGATTTAATTCATAATTATATAGATTCATTTTTATCCTTAATAGATATTTAAGATAATTATCTTTTGACCCAAAATTTTAATATAATTATATAAATAAATTAATTCATAATTAAATTACACTTTATCATATACCAATGAAAATTAATTATTTATTTTAGTACCACACCCATTATTATTATTATTTATATTATCTATATTATTATTGAGAGGGTAATTTATATGGATAAATTGGGCCAAGCTAAGTAATGGGCGCTTTGGGCCGCACTGCGAAGGGCTGAGTAAAATGGCCGTGAAGCTACTTCGGTTCGTAAAAAGGCTTTGACATTAGTCCCGTCCAGAGCCTTATACTCTAGTTCGGTTGAGAAGTACTACGGATGGTCGGTCCCTGGAATCAGTTCGGTCGCAGTATATGAAACCGAGGTATGCTGAGTTTTCTTAAGTACTTGGTGTCAGAGTTACTTTGGCTTAACTCTCTTATGGATAACTCGGTCTCAGCATATGGAAGCCGAGGTAAGAGAAATTAAGGTAATAGCCGAAGTAAGAATTAGGTCGGCCGTGTGGAAGTTCGGCCGTGGTGAAACCATCTCACTTGGTTTAAGCAGTGAGGGGGGTGTTGGAAGAAGCATTATCTTTCAGGAATGTGAATCCTAGGAGAACTCTATATGGAGGAGTAAGAGTCCTACTAGGATTGTGCCACACGAAGCCTATAAAAGCTCACCTATATCACCTTTGGGGAGGTAACACAACTTTGTTTTCTGAATATACAGAGCTTTGTCTATTTGTCAAACTTACTGACTTAGGCATTGGAGAGGTTTCCGGCACACACCCGCCGGCCAGCTCACGTTCATATTTTCAGGTGATAAAGCGACGTCGTACGGAGGAGCGCAGACTTGATCAACAGGATTATACGAGAAGGTTTATTTCTTTCCCGTACAATTGGCGCCGTCTATGGGAATTCAAACAAGAACAAACCTCTTGATCAAGCTCTTCCTCTTAATAATCAATGGCGCACAACGAAGAATTACCACAGTCCGCCGTTGACGGACTAACTCCAGAAGGGGGTGCAAGGCGCGAAAGCCTACCCTTGGTCACTCCCATGGCGAACCTGGAACCACAAAGACAAAATACCAGGAGGGATGCAAGGGGACGGAGGCGGAATAACAGCCCCGATATTTCTCGTTCGCAGAGCCCAGAAAGACAAAAACGCAGAATTGATCCTCAAACTTTAGAGGATCGCGTCAGGGAACAAGACGAATTGATCCGTCGGATGGCGGCGGACATGGAATCTCTAAAGCGCCAGGTGAAGGGAAAAGGAGTGGCGACAGGAGAGGGGCGCACAAACAAGACGCCCCCTCGCCATTTGGAAAATCGTAGCAAGAATACTACACCCTCACAAGGAGAGAGCAAAAGCCTCAGGACAGGCGATACCCAATCTAGGTCCTCCAGAACTCATCACTCCAGGTTTGAGAGGACGAGATCTGAGAGGTCGAACACTGAGGGAAGCACATATTGGCCCTCGCATACGCACCAAACGAGATCCAGACAGACAGAGTTACCCAGATCGTCCGACCTACGAACCGTGCTAGAAGAGAAGGCGCGGTGGAAGGAGGACGCCAGGGCGCGCGATCCACACAGAGTTTCTGCCTTACAGCGGTTGGCTCCTCGGACACATGGAAGCGTCGAGGTTGGAATGCCAATACCGCGCCCCGCCTACAAACCGACAGACAAGGCGTTGGCAAGGCTGCAGACCTCATCATTCGTCCCAGCAATCGAGAACGCGCCCCTACCTTCAGGCTTCCTACAGCCCAAATTCACCACGTACGAGGGGAAGACGGACCCTTACTCACACTTAAGCCACTTCCGCCAGGTTATGGCGGTATATCGGCGCAATGAGGCCTTGATGTGCATCATATTCCCCTCAAGCCTTGGCGACCTAGGCTTGACTTGGTTTGAGAAACTTCCAGAAGGCAACATAGCCTCATGGGCACAATTAGCGGAGGCGTTCGTAACAAGGTTCCGAACAAACACTAAAACCTCGGTAGAGATGGACCAGCTACTCTCCATCGACATGGGTGACAAGGAGACCCTAAGATCCTATAACAGTCGCTACTGGGAGACCTTCAACTAGATTGGGAACTGTCCCACCAATCTCGCTATTGCACAGTACAAAAGAGGCCTTCCAGTCGGGAACAGACTAAGGGACTCTATCACCATGACACCGCCCCTCACCATGGAAGCCCTGATGGAAAGAGTGCATCAGCACATCAGGGTGGAAGAGGATGGCGCACGTGCCAAAGCAAAATCTGGCGCAACCGCAACACCAGAAAAGAAGGCCTCAGCAAAGGTCAACGCGGTAGACTGTCCGAACAGAAACGGACGTGGCAGAAGAGACAACGGAGAAGACCAGGACAAGAGATGGTTGAGAGTCCGCACTGCCATAACCACGGTCTTCAAGAAACCGATCTACCGTATACTTAGCGAGATTCGAGACGAGCCTTTCGTCAAATGGCCAGCCAAGTTAGGCGAGGCACAGAAGGACTACGATGACAGATCACGGTGCACATTCCATAAAGAAAAGGGGCACCGCACTGAGAATTGCACGCCCTTGAGACAGCACTTGGAGGAGTTGGTGACAGTGGGCCACCTGGATAAATACATAGAGGGAGGGGCGCAACCAGCCCCCCAGGACCATAATAACCCCAACGGAATGCCGATCGACGCCCCACCTCAAGGTATTATCAACGTAATACATGGAGTCTTTGAACCTGAGTGTGTATGCAAGCTCAGAGGATCAATCAAAAAGGCTGAGCACTTGAGAGATGTGCTAAGTGCCCAACCTGCAGTCAAGAAGGGGAAGACTGAGGCCACGAATGTCATGTCTTTTTCGGATAAAGACTTGGCGAGGATATATTGCCCTCACAATGATGCCCTGGTCGTCACTCTCCGAGTCAAAGACTTTGACGTCAAGCGGATTCTGATTGATCAGGGTAGTTCATATGAAATCATGTACTATGAAACCTTCAAACAACTAAAGTTGCAAGATAAAGACCTGGCGCCTGCCGTATCTCCCCTAATTGGATTCAACTCCATGCCAGAATGGCCCGTCGGCAAAATAATCCTCCCAGTCAGAGCAGGAGTGTGACGAAACAAGTGGAGTTCTGTTGTTGAAGGTCCCCTCCACTTACAACATTATCTTGGGCAGGACATGGCTGCATACCATGCGCTCGGTGGCGTCCTCCTACCACCAAGTGATGCGGTTCCCCAATGACGCCGGAGTAATTGAGGATTTATAGCGACCAGATCATGTCAAAACAGTGCTTTGTCACAGTGAATGGCAGCCGCGCTGCCAAAGGATATGTTCATTCGGTGAAGGAACCAGAGAGTAATGAACTGTTCGCAGATATTGGCAAAGCGGCCAGTCAGAAAGCGGTGGAAGACTTGGTGGAGGTCAGAATAGATGAAAAGAACCCGGATAAGTTCTTTTTACTTGGTTCGTCGTTGTCCAGCACTGAGAGATTAGAGGTCTTGGAATTCTTGACCTCTAACATCGAAGTGTTCGCCTGGACTCCATACGACATGCCAGGCATTGATCCAAGTTTCATCTGCCACCAACTCAATGTCCACCCATCCGCCAGACCAATCATTCAGCGCACCCGCAGATCGGCACTCCATCACGCCGAGATAGTGGCGGAAGAAGTGGGAAACCTGTTGGAGGCTGGGGTAATCAGAGAGGTGCACTACCCCAGATGGATCTCCAACACGGTCGTAGTGCCTAAAAAGAATGGCAAGTGGCGTGTCTGCGTCGACTACAAAACAGTCAACAAGGCGTGCCCAAAAGACAGCTTTCCCCTACCACGGATAGATCAACTAGTCGACCTAACGGCAGGGCACAACCGACTTAGCTTTTCTGGATGCATACAGAGGCTACCATCAAATTGCCATGCACGAACCAGATCAAGAAGTGACGTCCTTCACAACTCCAAGAGGACTATACTGCTACAAGGTCATGCCCTTTGGCCTAAAGAACAGGGGCGACATTCAGAGAATGGTCACCAAGATGTTTGAGCCATTGTTAGGCAGAACAATGGAGGCTTACATCGACGATATGGTGGTCACAAGCAAGGACGAGAATGACCATCTCAAGGACCTAGGTGAGATGTTCCAGATCCTAAAGAAGCACAAGTTACGCCTCAATGCGTCGAAGTGTGCATTCGGAGTAGGATCTGGCAAATTCCTAGGCTTCTTGGTGACCAACCGGGTATTGAGGCGGACCCATCTCAAATCAAGGCCATTCAGGACCTGGAGAGACCAAACTCAGTCAAAGAAGTGCAACATCTCACGGCATGGCCGCTGCGCTCAATCGGTTCATAAGCCGGTCGTCTGACAGATTACGACCATTCTTCCATACTCTAAAGCCAAGTTCGAGTGGGACGACGAATGCGACCGAGCTTTGGAAAGCTTGAAGGAATACATGTCTTCTCCACCATTACTTGTAACCCCAGTACCTGGAGAAGAACTCTTCCTATACCTGGCAGTCTCTCAGCACGCAATTAGCGCAGTATTGGTCCGTGCGGAAGGAATCCAACATCTGCCCATCTTTTATGTCAGCAAAACATTGTTGGGCACCGAAACAAGGTACTTGCCACTGGAAAAACTGGCATTAACCTTGATGATGGCCTCAAGGAAGTTGTCGTACTACTTTCACGCCCACACCATAGTCGTCCTCACAGCTTTCCCATTAAAAGCTTTGTTTGAAAGAGCGAACTTTTCTGGGCGAATCTTGAAGTGGGCAGTAGAGTTGGGACAATATGACATCAAGTTCCAACCCAGGACCGCGATAAAGGCTCAAGCTTTGGCAGATTTTGTCGCAGAATTCACACCAGGAAGTCATCATACCTGCCCAGTCGACCTGACTGAAACAATCGAACTAGGGATGGAAGTTGACGCCGGAATAGCGCAACCCCTGGTGCAGGATATTTAGTCAAACCCCAAGGCAGACCAAAGCAAAGCAGGAAGGAAGAAGCAAACCATGCTACGCCAAGTCAAGACTCACTAACAAGACAAGGCTTGGTACAACCAGATGGCGAGGGACAGACAGCAAGCATAGACCTTGAAGAAGACACCAGCAACAAGGAAGATCCCAAGACATCATCTAATCCCTCCACTTGCTGGAAGTTGTTTGTTGGAGAGATGTGGAAGCTCTTCGTGGATGGAGCATCCAACCGACATGGAGCAGAACTTGGCATAGTCCTCATCTCTCCAGACGGGCTGGTGGTAGAGCAAGCAGTCAACCTTGGCTTCCCAGCATCAAATAATGAAATGGAGTATGAAGCGCTTCTTGCAGGTCTCAAGTCAGCGTTTTACATGAAGGCCACCGAGCTAATGGTTTATAGCGACTCACAGCTGGTGGTAAACCAAATATCTGGCGACTACGAAGCAAATGATGACAGGATGGCCAAATACCAAGAGTTGGTCAGAACAGAGATCAAGAAATTTGAAATAGTCAGGATAGAACAAATCGGTAGGGAGGAAAACAACAGAGCGAACGAGCTAGCAGGCTTTGCCTCAATGGCAGATACTTCCATCCCTCATCCATTACTGATCGACTACCTACCTAGACCAAGCATTGAAGACCCCGAAGCAGAAGAGGTATGTTGCGCAGAGCTAGGCCCCTCTTGGATGGATCCCATCATCTTGTTCTTAAAAGACGGCATCTTACTAGAAGAGAAAAAAGAGGCCAACAGAATAAGAGCGAAGTCACAGCGATTTTGGCTCTCCCCATCCCTAGCATTATACAAAAAGTCGTTCTCAGTACCCTACCTAAAGTGTGTTCATCCCAGCAAAGTGGAAGCATTCTTAATCGAGATACACGAGGGCGTATGCGGAAGCCATCAAGGAGGAAGATCACTAGCATACAGAGCAATCTCGCAAGGATATTGGTGGCCATACATGCAAGCGGATTCAGAGAAATATGTAAAAAAATACGAAAAATGCCAAAAGTTCGCGCATCAAATACACCAACCTGCCAGAGAACTTCTACCTCTCACTAGCCCATGGCCTTTCGCAATGTGGGGGTTAGACATAGTAGGGCCACTTCCAACAGCACCAGGCAACAGGAAGTTCTTTCTTGCAGCAACCGACTACTTCACAAAATGGGTGGAAGCAGAAGCCTTGGCATCAATCAAGGAAAAAGATGTGAAAAAGTTTGTCTGGCAGAATATCATCACTCGATTTGGCATACCAAAGGCATTGATATCAGACAACGACACTCAATTCGATGGTAGGATTTTCAGGGGCTTTTGTGAAGAGTACAAAATAGAGTTCTACAATTCTACACCAGCATATCCCCAAGCAAATGGTCAGGCGGAAGCATCAAACAAGGTGGTCCTGGATGGGTTGAAGAAAAGGTTAGAAAGAGCAAAGGGCAAGTGGGCAGAAGAACTCCCTCATGTTTTATGGGCTTACCGCACCACACCTCGCCGATCAACAGGGGAAACACCATTCTCCTTAGCTTATGGCATGGAAGCAGTCATCCCATTAGAAGTTGGCCTCCCCACAATTCGAAGCGAAAACTTGACCCAGACTAAATGGCGAAGCCATAGCATTGGAGCTTGACCTTGCAGAAGAAAGAAAAGATAGAGCATTGGTTCACATCGTCTCCTACCAACAAGAATTGTCCAGAAAGTATAACAAAACAGTGCATCCAAGGCAATTCAAGATCGGAGATTGGGTACTGCGTAAAAATGGAAATACCTTGGTACCAGGAGATGGCAAGCTAGGATAACTGGGAAGGACCTTACAAAGTGGTCGGATTAGCAGGCAAAGGGGCATACCACTTAGAAGATGAGGACGGCAAAGCAATTCCCAGGCCATGGAACACTGCCAATCTCAAGTTGTTTTATTTTTAGCTTTTTTTCTTTTAAGCATGTGTAATTTTTTACTTTCTCAATAAAGCAAGTCGATTCTTTTCATAATTGTTTTCGGTAGAAGGTAACTTCAGTAAGTTAGGAGCATTGTAAACATAGTTGGCCGGAATAACCAACTATGAACCCCTCCTAAGCCCAGGATAAGGATCCAGGCTGCAGGACGTTTGGTCGGCATAACCAAACAATATATTCTAAGTTGGCTGAAAAAACCAACTTAGAGGTTGGCTGGATTAAACCAACTCTTGTTACTCTTCAGCCGAAGTAAGTTTATGGCTGAAGAGTGGTTGGCTGGATTAAACCAACACCCCTCCTAAGCCCAGGATAAGGATCCAGGCCGCAGGACGTTTGGTTAGCATAACCAAACAAAGTATTCTAAGTTGGCTGGAAAAACCGACTTAGAGGTTGGCTGGATTAAACCAACACCCCTCCTAAGCCTAGGATAAGGATCCAGGCCGCAGGACGTTTGGTCGGCATAACCAAACAAAGTATTCTAAGTTGGCTGGAAAAACCGACTTAGAGGTTGGCTGATTAAACTAACACCCCTCCAAGCCCATGATAAGGATCCAGGCTGCAGGACGTTGGTCGCATAACCAAACAATAATTCTAAGTTGGCTGAAAAAACCAACTTAGAGGTGGCTGGATTAAACCAACTCTTTGCACTCTTCAGCCGAAGTAAGCTTATGGCTGAAGAATGGTTGGCTGGATTAAACCAACTCCTGTTACTCTTCAGCCGAAGTAAGTTTATGGCTGAAAAGTGGTTGGCTGGATTAAACAAAGACTTATTACTCTTCAGCCGGAGTAAGTATATCGGCTAAAGAGTGGTTGGCTAGTAAGATTAAATAGCTAAAACCAAAATAACAGTTGGAAACGTTGAAAAATTCATTACAAATGCAAGCTTAGAAAACAAAATCGGAATAAAAGTTGAGCACAAAAGTAGATTTTTCATTCAACAAAGAAGAGCAAGTACAAATTGAGGGGCCGCAGCCCGGTTACAACTTCAAGACAGAAAAAAAGAAAAAAAGACAATCAGCTGAAAAGTTCGTCAATTTCGGCATCAAATTCTACATTAGCATTTGGCCGAAGTCCGGTTTCAGATGAAAGCACGGTTTGAGGCGGGAGCTCGGTTTCAACATGAACCTCGGTATCAGTTCGCTGCGTGTTGTCAGTTAGCAGCTCATCAGTTAGGTCTTCAACTACCGGCTCCAACCGAACCGTCTGATCGTTGGGTTGCTCATTGACGGCCGGAGTGACAGTCTGCTCATCTCATCATCATCTTCATCCTCATTAGACCCTTCAAGAAATTGCTTTTGAAGATCGGTAGCGTATTCCGCCAGTGAGCCGGAATGGAGTACTGCGGAGCATTATATACCTCGGTCTCGGACCGCAACCGAGCTGCTCCACCGCACTCCTCCAACCGCACTTGAAGAACAGTCCTTTGCGCTTCGCACTGTTGGACGTAGCCGTCTTCTGCCTTCTTAAAACCTCGCTTTTCGGCTCCTTGATGCTTTCCTTCAGCTGTATTTCGGTATCTTTCTTCTTTTCAATTTTTGCCAGCAGACGTAGGTACTTGTCTTTTGCCTCAATGGCAACTTCTGCTTTTCGGCTTCGGCCGAATTAGCCAGTTCGGTCAGTCGACTGTTCACAAAGCGTAGTTCGGCAATTTGTTTCTTGCCTCCTCCAGCTCGGCTGTTTTGCTTCGGCCTCTGCCATGGCCTCCCTGGTATTTCTCCTGAGCTCCATCACTCGCCTGTGTGTGACATGGTTTTTCTGGATGGCCTGCAAAGGAGTAGTAACTTTTCCTTTAGCCGGACTGAAAGTTGAAAAATACAAAGAAAAAAAGAGCTACTTACTAGTATCATTGACTTAGTTGAAGACCGGATGGACTTCAACTCGGTATTCAGTTGTTTGTAGTGGTGCTCCATGTCTTTTGGGAGGCACACACTCTTGGCTAGATTGAAAGCCATCAAGTGGTCCTTCTCGGTGACAACCGAATCTGAAGCTAGTATATCTCGATCGTTGAAGGTGAGATTGGGCACCCATTGGAAGGGGCAGCTTGGTCAGACTGCTCCGGTTGAGCACTTCGTTGAGGGCTTGGAGGAGGCTTGGTGGAAGAACTGTCTCATCCTCATCAGCAAGTCGTTGCTCGGTTTGGCTAGTTCGAGCACGTTTGCTTGGGCGAGACGAGGACGGCCGTTGAGATGGGAGGGCCACCACGGTCAGTGGTTGGCCGGTTGGTGGTACATCGGCTGGAGTTGTTGCAGTTAACAGGGCCTTCAGCCTGCTCCTTTTGCCATCTCTTGTTCGGTGGTGAGAGCACTAGGTAATCTGGGGCAGGGTAGGGTCCGGTTCTGGCCGTCTTCTAGGAGAAAGTCGGTGACTCTAGCTTTTCGGCGACCGGTGTATCAGTATGTCGGCTCAAAACTGAGGAGTTTAGCCCAACTTCTTTCTTCAACACATAGTGCGGCGCGGAGTACGCCTAAGTGGTTGCTATACAATAAATGAATGTGGGCTGGATCTGCATGAAAAAGACAACTGTTAGTTCGGCTTAAAATTAGCAACCGGAGTAAAAAAGGATGAATGCATGGAAGACCGAAGTAATTATACCAGGTATCCCTTTGTTCCAGTTTATACGCGCCAGGAATCTGGGCTTGATGATCTTCAAAGTTCCCAGACACCCAGAAAAAAATCATCATCATTTAAGTCCTTATCCGGCGTGTCTTTTATTTTTTCACGTCGCGACGTATCTTAAATATTATACCCATCCATCCTTTGATCCTAAGGAATATGGTGGAATATGCTGGAAATTTGATTATTATTGCCTTAATATTATGTTAGTGGATGTATATAATATGTTAGTGATGTATATAATATGTTAGTGGCTGTTAGTGGACATATAGTGGCAATATATAATGCAGCACCATCTTCTCCACTACCCCAATGGCCAACCCACTAGAGAGTGGAATGGGTTTGGTGACAACCAATCACCTCCTCCCTCAATTGTGTATAAATTGAGGTGAGGAGAGGGTAGAAAAATCAAGAAACAACAACACACATCTGTGAGAGATTGTGAGAGTTTGAGAGTTCTATAGAGAGTGAAGGTGAGGTGTGAGTGTAATCTCCCTCCGGGAAAAATCTATAGTGATAGCTCTCCGTGGACGTAGGCAATTGCTGAACCACGTAAATAGTTGTGTTCTTGTGTGTGATTGATTTTGAGTTGGTATCAGAGCAACAAAAAACACAGCAGCCCTAAAGCCGTCATAGCCATGTCGGAAGTCACGTCCGAAACCACCTCAACCCCTGCCGCTGCCATTCCGGTGAAAACGGCCAACAAGGCTGCAAATTACCAGCGCAGGTTTGATGATAAGCCACGGGTCTGGTGTGATTTTTGCAACAAGCCTCGCCATACACGCGAAATGTGTTGGAAGATCCATGGCAAACCTGTCAACTGGAAAAGCAGCAAACAAGGAGAGAAGAATCGTGGCTTTCCTACTGCTAATGAAGCCGATTCAGGTCCCTTCAACAAAGAGCAGATTGATCAACTCTTAAAGCTGATAAAATCCCAACTCCTCATCCGGTACTCCTAGTGATTTTTTGGCACAAACAGGTA
>JAPPVO010002832.1:0-11406 GCA_030407325.1 Camellia japonica | reverse complement strand
AAACGATTCAGTTTTACTTTGATCACATCCAACCTTTACCCCTAGTTCAAGGACTGCTTCAAATCTTAAATCACATCCGACCTTCTTGCCCCTAGTTCAAGGGTTGTTCCAATCTGAATCACAGGCCCTACATAGTTTTGGCTAAGGTTCACTCGGGTATTGACACTCTCCTTTTACGCTCTAACTTTTGCCAAAGCCGCCCTTTCGGGTTTTCAACCTTGCGAGCTTTTCATTTTTCTTTTTATTTTCCCTTCTTTTTTAATTTTTTATTTTTTATTTTTTTTGTGCTCTAACTTTTGCCTGGGTCGCCCTCCCGTGTTTTCGGCCCAGCGAGCCTCTCAAGGATGGTACCTTATTGCCCCTAGTTCAAGGGTTGCCTCCATTTCAACTATGCAAGCCTCACACTTTTGCCCCTAGTTCAAGGGCTGTTTCAAATCTGAATCACATTCGACCTTATTGCCCCTAGTTGAAGGGTGCCTTCATTTGAATCACATCATGGCCCTTAGTTCAAGGGCTATTTCCAATTTGGATCACATCATACCCCTAGTTCAAGGGCTATTTCCATTCATATTCGACCTTATTGCCCTAGTTGAAAGGCTGCCTCCATTTGAATCACATCATGGCCTTAGTTCAAGGGCTATTTCCATTTGACTATGCAAGCCTTACACTTTGAATGATCATTGAATACTTCGAATCAAGGTTTGAAAGCTAAGGAGCTAAGGAGTCGGATCTCAAGTCAAGAGGGATCCTATGCTGTATAATCAATTCCAGGCACGTCTTCGTAGGACCACGCAAAAACAGTTTTTGAAATCTTTTCACAAAGTGACTAATCACTCGTACTTTTACGAAGATAAGATAGAACCAATTTGGACCAAGCCAGGATCCTTCTCAGTACCCACATTAACAAAAATGATTTTATTCATCAAAGGCTTAGCACACCTCTCTTTCTCTCAGTGATCAAAATTTGAAAATCCCGAGGAAATTCTTCCTCTTCTTTTTATCAGAGTTTTGGAAAAAGTTTTGAAAAACTTTGGTCAATGCAATGATTTAAGGCACAGAAAGTAGGCAGACTCTATGGCATTTTTTTTTTATATTTTTTTTTTTTTGAATTTTTTTTTTTTTTTTTTTTTGAAAAGAGACTATGACTCAGCAATGACACAGACTCAAAAGAAAATGACAAAGAAGACCTAGACAAGATAGAAATGTCTAGGTTAGCACTCTCAAAATCAACAGACTCTGACTCACTAGAATGACTCGAGTCTGATCCCAACTCTACAACTTGGTGGGAATCAAACTTAGACTCAATATTCAATTTAGAACTCAGAATAAAACCATTCTCAAATTGCCAGTCAACGTGTGGGCCATCCGTAATATTCAAAATAAAACTCGTCCAATCAACAGGTGGTCACTCCCCAATCACAGAATGGTCAGATACCCTACAAGTTCTATTTATTTACAAATGGTCGACTTTGTGGATATCGGATTTTTTTTTATTTTACAAATTTTTTTGTGATTTTATGTTTTTGTTATTTTTTTGTTTTTGAAGAATGGTGCTAAGTTGAACTACCTGAACCACTCATTTGAACTTGAGAACCCCTGTATAGATCCAATACATTGCACATAACACATAGCAGGAAAGAGAACAAACACCCCTATGGAGGGTAGGGTTATCCTGTCCTAGCTTGAAATGATCTAGGGTTTCACTATTCAGACAAGCGGTATCATACATCCTAGAAATAGGAGAGCATCCTGTCCTAAGTTTGAAAGGTACTATAGCTCACTATATGTACAAGGTTGACTCTATTCTAAGGGTTAAAGTCAAGGTGACATTACCAAAGAGTCCTTTGGGTCATAACCAATAAAGATCCCAGGAAATCAGAAGAGTCAAATAGCCTCTCTTCGGAGTCTGAGAACCTTAGATAGCAGAGCTAGATAGCAAAGCTACCCTTTGACAATCTCAAAGGTTACAACACAAGGCCTCTAAAGTAACGTCGAGATAGGTGTAGTGTCACAAAAAGTATGCATGTGCTCCCACCAGTATCTAGGCAATACAGGAACTTTAAGTGCACCAATGCATGCAATGCAATAAACATATAATTGAAAATAAAAGTCATATCATGGAGTTCGAGTCAAGGTTTCATAAATCCCCAGCAGTCGCCAGAAACTGTAACATGCCCGGGGGGTACCCGCGCGCGTTAACAGTTCGGACCCGAGATCACTTTGATCTCAAGTCTCACGAGTGCAATGTGAAACATAAATGAGAGTCCAGATTTGGAAACTTTTATTGAAAATCTATTTTATTGCAATTTTGTCAAAAATGGACTGCGTCATCAGATTCAGAGTCGCCACCTAATATTTTGGGAAATTAGGAAACCCATGACTCGGTGCCAAGGCCACTGTTCGTCGTAACCAAGGATGCTTGGCTCGGAACTTAGGTATGAGAGGGGAAGGTCATAATGAGCACCCCCGCTCACCGATCAAAAGATCGGCCTCTACTAAACCATGATATGACTTTTTATTTCTTTATATGTTCATGTTTTGATTATTTTAGTAAATCCTAAAATTTACTATGTGAAGCATACAAGTATAGACTAGTTTGCTCAAATTGGAACAATTCAATTTCATGTAGTTTGGAAAAGGGTTTGAATTTGCCACTTGACAAAGTGGGCTTAAAGTTTGTGAATTTGCCACTGCAAAGTGGGCTTAAAACGTACATTTATTGAATTATTCCAATTCAGGCAACAAGCCTTCATCCATAGGCATTCAAACAGTTTATCATTTAATCAATTAGCCTCATGGTAGGATGCTAAACATAATAAGAAAATCACACACAAATGGGATGCTAAAGCGTAAAAACTCACAGATTTACCGACGTCCCTCGAACAGCTACAAAACAAAGTTAGTAAAATATGCATGATCTTATATACAGAATCCTAATGCAATTCACTCATGAGATGCACTAAAGATTCGGCTTCTAGAATATGGCATGTGAAACATTGCAAAACATGCGATAGCGCTCAAAACATGGGATAATCAATTAAAGCATAAAGATGCAAATTTAGCCAAATCTTGATGCATGGAACATGGATGTAAAGCATGGATATGCATGGCATGTCAGATATATATATACACAGTTAGGAAAGCGATTAAAGAATGGGATAGAAAGAAGTGGGGTGGGGAATTATTACAATACTTGAATTATTATAGATCCGAATGAGGGAGAGAGAGAATAATAAAATAAAATAAAATCTCACAACACTCAAAATAAAAAAAAATAAACAACTTCATCACTGGCACATGTCACTCCTTTTCGCATGTCCCGGGTTCCGCAACATCGCATGATTCACATTTTCTAGGTTCAAGCAGCAAACCAAGGAACGGATTTGAAATTTGACTAGCATGGCTTATTGGGAAATCACTATTGGATGATGTGCAAATTTCCTGAGAGTGTAGAGAGAGAAAGAGTGACTATCTCCTCTTTAGAACCTCGGAGTTGTACCTCGCATGCTACATTATATCATTCATCCACTCGCCACCTTTTCTCTCTCTTCAAAGATGCAATCCAAGAGAGAGAAGAGAGAGAGATAAGAGTGTGGTGTGTGCCGTGTGTGTCTGTATGGTGTTGTGTGTATGGAGTGGGTGTATGGGTGTGTGTTAGAGAGAGAGAGCAGCCTAGGAATCTAGAGAGAGAGAGAAGAGAGCTGGGTTTGGTGTATGCCGTGTGTGCGTGTCTCCTCGAGCTGCTGCTGCTGTGATGTGGTGCCTCCCGTGGCTGCTGCTACTGCGGCGTGGTGATGGCAGCGGTGGTGTCTGTGGCAGTATGTATGTGTAACACGTCCCCGAACGCATCCCGGGGAGAGGAGTGCGGGCCCCCCCCCCCCGGTTCTGGTTCGATATTGGGTCACTACAGTTCAAAGGACTCAAAATGTCACGGTTCTTAATCTTGAACCAAAGAGTCCAATTCTGGCAAATCGTTTTGAGAAAAACAGATTTTTGAAAAGAAGTGCCAAACATGGACTGCTTTGCCAGATTACAGAGTCGCCACCTAAATATTTTTTAAAATGGGAAATTTAGGAAACCCTGACTCGGTGCCGATGGCCACGTGTCCGTCATCACCAAATGTCTTGGCTCGGGAGCTTGGGTACGATCGGGGAAGGTCAGCTATGAGCACCCCCTTTCGCCCGGTCCGAAGACCGGCCTCTACTAACCATGATATCCGATTTTGAAAACATTACATGTTCTTATTCCGGTTATTAGCCTAGAATTACTACGTTGTGCGCACAGCAAACAAGTATAGACCAAATCGCCTAAGTTGGAACAAAACATTTTATGTTATTTTAAAAATGGTTTGCTACTCGCAAGTAGGCTAAAATGCAGGTTTTGCCACCCTCAAGTGGGTTTTTATAAAAGAAGGTTTTGCCACTATCTAGTGGGCTTAAAACTCACAGTTTTAATGCATTGTCCCAATTTAGGTAATTCAACCTCCATCCACAGGCATTCAAGCAGTTATATCACATAAGCAGCTAGCCTCATGGTAATCATGCTATTATGGCAACACTCACACACATGCAAGGATGCTAAAGCATAAAAGCTCACCTAGTACTCCAAGCCAAAACAGAAGCTCATTAGAAATCCATGTATGGACCTAAACATACTGAAATGTCTAATGCAACACATGCAAAGAATGTAATCTAGGCAGGCTCGGCTATCCTAATCATGGCATGTGAAGTGCTACAAGTAACACGTATTCAATTTGGAAATTGAAATACAATGCAGTTTGTATGATGTACCGAGCCCGGTGCATGTAAACAAATGCATGGATGCACGCATGCGTTGCATAAGGTATGCTAAAATAAATATGCCCTAATCTACCATCATAAGCAGGTAAATAAAAGGGAGAAAGAAGTGGGGGTTGGAAGACATGCACACCACTCACACACACTTATTACAGATTCGCCCTCACTCGGAGGGACCAAAATAATAATACAGTCCAAGAAAAATAAACGAATAAATTATTACAAGACCTCTAATCTAATTAAATTAAATGCAAAGAAGAGATGGCCACAGCCTCCGCCTCGGGATGCGCGAATGATGCATGCTTCAGCCCGCCTTGCCCGAAAATCCGCACCGTGCCACTGCTGCCTCTGTTTTACTGTCTTACTTCTCTGGAAAATTGCCAAAGTCCTGGGACAGATCCCCTGAGTACCTCAGAACATCACCGGCTGAAGCAAATATCCACCGGCTATAGTATGTGTCCATCGGCTGCTTCTGAAGTTGTCGGCACAAAAAGTGTGCCGGTCGGCACAAAATATTGCCGGCCGGCAATAAATTCCTGCAAGAGACAGTTTTTGACAGCAACAGCAGACCAGCAGTGCAAGGTATGGGATTTTAGGACAAATGTATGCACGGACACACTCCCTATCATGCAATGGACTCAAGGGAGCATGGCCCTCGACCCCCGGGCCATCAATCACGCATTTCAATGCATGATGGCCCGAAAGCCAAGTTAGCAACTTTGATATCAAATGAAACATAAGCACAAAACAAATCCAAGGACCCCCAACCCCTATCATGATTGGTCAAGAGGCAAGGGATGCATGCTCAATGAAATGCAACCTAAGCATGGCGGCTAAGTATGCAACATGAACATGCAAATGAGCAATGTATGCTAGGCGCGCAACCTAAACATGTAAATAAACATGGAATGCAACAACATGCAACAATGGGCTTAAACTAACATGGGTAACTCGCAAGCATGCCAAAATCAGCGGCCATAATCATGGAAATGAAGGCACAAATGCACACACACATGCATGCAATCATGGTCCAACACCTTAAGCATAAACAAGGCAACTCTTAAGCACACTTAAAGAGGCTAAGTATGGACATATAGCATGAAACGTAAGCTCTAAAATCATGTTATAGGAAGTTCCAAACCAACTAAATAAATCAACAAAGCATGCAACAATGCTCACACATTCACATACTTGAAGCATACAAGCCACAAAATGCAAAGAGGCTATATAATGCATGCTAGGATCGACTCAAACAACTTAAGACAGACCTAAAGCATGGCAAAATAAGCACAAAAGCTTCACAAATCTAAGCCTAAAACATGCTCGAACGAAGGCTAACAACCTAAGGCATATTAAGGCAATTACAAGGCATCACATGGTAGGTATGCTAAGCATGCACCAAACTGAAAAATACCCTTCTACAATACTGATGAGGGACCAAAAATATGACTACCCACAGTAGATGACAAGCCCCAAATCAATATACAAACATGCTCAAAATGCAATGCAAGATTAAGGCCCTCAAGGGGTATAACATGAAGTACCAAAAGGGTGCACCAAACAGCCAAAGACCCTTCATGAGACATGTAGAGGGGGGAAAAATAAGACACTTTTCAGGCCTGTCGAAGGCCCAAAAACAGAAGCATGGTAGGCTAAAGAAACATGCAAAAAAATAGGGACCAAAGAGGGTATTGAAGTTAGTCATGCATGGAGGTCCCAAACAGTGTTGAGCCCTTCTTAAATGTTGAAGAAGGGCTCAAAATAAGCCTCTTTTTAGTTTACATCAAAGCTCAAAAATACATGCAACTATGGCTTAGATATGAACCAAGAAAATGCTAGTTTTGGGGAAAAGTGTGCTTACCCTTGTAGACCAACAAACCAGCACCTCTTGGACCAAGTTTTGGTGCTCCTAAGCTCTGCAAATGACCTCCCAAATTCTGGAAATGGAAGTGGTGGTGTTGTGCTATGGGTTGGTGAAGGAATGGCCCAAGAACAAGGGTGTTTGGAGGTTGAATGAGAGAGATATAGTGAGAGATGGAGGGATATATGTATCTATATCAGATATGTATCTATATCTCTGGTTTTTTGCTTAAGAATCTCTAACCCTAAGCAAAGGAGAAGAGAGGTGCTTATATAAGCCAAGGAAAACACTTAACTTACAAGCTAAGTAAAGGGAAAGGGTCAAAGGGGCCAAAGGGGGGGGTGCAAGGCTTCTAGAGGAAGCTAATACAGCTGGCCAAGCTTCTCCAAGAAGCTTGGCCAAAGGTTCAAGCTCCTAGAAGAGAGAGGGGGTCAAAGGAACCAAAAGGGTGCAAAATAGCCACATATATGCACGTGGAGCTGGTTCTGTGCATCCCAGCTGGCACAGCTGGCATGCACCATGCCTGGGAGGGTCAAAAGGGTCAGGTCGGCCATAAA
This sequence comes from Camellia japonica, assembly GCA_030407325.1. Taxonomy (NCBI): domain Eukaryota; kingdom Viridiplantae; phylum Streptophyta; class Magnoliopsida; order Ericales; family Theaceae; genus Camellia; species Camellia japonica. The sequence continues at coordinate 4,192 of JAPPVO010002832.1, read as the reverse complement.
AGAGGTCATCGGCACAATATATTGCCGGTCGGCACAATATAGTGCCGACCTGCACTTTATTCTGGCCGGTCGGACAAATAGAGTGCCGATGGGTGGCCGGTGAGGTCAAAAAGTGCCGGTGGATGGCCAAATTGAAGCCCCGGAAGTTAGCTTTCCAATGGCGCAAACCTTGCATCAAAATTCCTCCTGTACAAAAAGTTATACCCTTTTCCGTGAAGCCGCGCAGACTCGATCCAACCGGGATGATGCCCAGCTTCAACCAATCATATCTCCTCCACCCGGACTTGGCTTTGGGAGATCCTTGAGTACAAAGTGAAGCCCCAGAAGTCTTCTTCCCAACGATGGTGGCCTCATAGCTTAACTCCAAGTATGCAATTGAATAAGCCTGATTCAGCGAGGGCCGCTCGACTTTCTTCTACCCAGATTCATGGCGAACTTCTTCTCCAACCTATTTTCTCCCCTCCTCTCCTCTTTTCTTCAACTCCAAACCCCTAAACAAAGTGTTTTGAAGGGTTTGCCTCTCTCCTTGCCGAAGGAATTGAATCTTTGGCCTGCACATCTCTCTACACCGAGCAAACCATCAGTAATGCCCAAGTCTTGAGGGCGGTCAAAAATGGGGTGTCTACAGTTGCCCCTCTTTGACAGAACTCGAAAGTCATAACAATGACGGGAGTGAATGTCAAAGCCCCGAGACGACCCATTTTGACAGGCCGAAGACTTGGACAAACAAACAAAATATAGATAGATAAATGGTTGTGCCCGCAGGCTGCCTACGTATCCCTTTGCAAGGAATCAAACCAGCGTTGTTCAGGGGCAAGATGCAAAGTGATGCACAATGCAAGTGCATAACTTATGATCATGCAAAGGATGCTGTGATGAAGCAATTATGCAAAATAAATGCAACATTTTAAGCGAATGATATGCAAGCAAGTAAACGTGAACCAACCTACATCTCATGCAGAAAGGATGTAAGAGAATTATGCAATTCTCACGAACATGTGCGTTAGATACACAAAAGTGAACAAAGTGTGATGGATACACTAAGTGGACAAGCATGTGTGACAGATACACCAACAACTCTCACGAACATGTGCGTTAGATACACAAAAGTGACCAAAGTGTGATGGATACACTAAGTGGACAAACATGTGTGATGGATACACCAAAGTGAAGAGAGTGTGATGGATACACTATATGAATAAAATGTGATTGATACACTAAGTGAAGCAAAGTGTGACAGATACACTAAGCGAAACAAGTGTTGATGGATACACTAAGCAAATATGTGATAAATACACTAAGCGAATATGTGTGGTGGATATACAAAGGGAGCATGTGATAGATACAAAAAGTGAACGTGTGTGGTAGATACACAAAGTGAAGCGAGTGTGATGGATGCACTCTATGAAGCAAAGCGTGATGGATACACAAGATGAGCATAGTGTGATAGATGCATAAAGAGAAAGTGTGTGATTGATACACAAAGCGAGCGTGTGATTGATACACAAAGTAAGCGTGTGTGATTGATACACAAAGTGAGCACGTGATAGATACACTACATGAAGCATAATGTGATAGATACAGTAGCTGAATGCGGGGAGCACAGTGTGATGGATACACAAAGGGTGAACACAAAGTGTGATAGATGCACTAAGTGAACAAGTATGATTGATATACTAAAGGTGAACACGAAGTGTGATGGATGCACTTAGTGAACAAGTATGATTGATATACTGAAAGTGAACACAAAGTGTGATCGATGCACTTAGTGAACAGGAGTATGATTGATATACTAAAGGTGAACACGAAGTGTGATAGATGCACTTAGTGAACAAGTATGATGGATATACTGAATGTGAACACGAAGTGTGATAGATGCACTTAGTGAACAAGTATGATTGATATACTGAATGTGAACACGAAGTGTGATAGATGCACTTAGTGAACAAGTATGATGGATATACTGAATGTGAACACGAAGTGTGATAGATGCACTTAGTGAACAAGTATGATGGATATACTGAATGTGAACACGAAGTGTGATAGATGCACTTAGTGAACAGGAGTATGATTGATATACTAAAGGTGAACACGAAGTGTGATAGATGCACTTAGTGAACAAGTATGATGGATATACTGAATGTGAACACGAAGTGTGATAGATGCACTTAGTGAATAAGTATGATTGATATACTGAATGTGAACACGAAGTGTGATAGATGCACTTAGTGAACAGGAGTATGATTGATATACTAAAGGTGAACACGAAGTGTGATAGATGCACTTAGTGAACAAGTATGATGGATATACTGAATGTGAACACGAAGTGTGATAGATGCACTTAGTGAACAAGTATGATGGATATACTGAATGTGAACACGAAGTGTGATAGATGCACTTAGTGAACAAGTATGATGGATATACTGAATGTGAACACGAAGTGTGATAGATGCACTTAGTGAACAAGTATGATGGATATACTGAATGTATGAAGTGTGATTGATACACTAAGGGAATAAAATGGGTATGTGTGTGATAGATACACAAAAGGTAATGAAGTGTGATGGATACATTAAAGTAATTGAAGTGAACATGTGTGTGATAGATACATAAAATGAAAGAAGTGTGATTGATACACTAAGTGAAGAGAGTGTGATTGATACACGGAATGTAATGAAGTGTGTGGTTGATACACTAAATGAAATGAAGTGTGTGATTGATACACTGAATGCAATGAAGTGTGTGATTGATACACTTGCAATGAAGTGTGTGATTGATACACTTGCAATAAAGTGTGTGATTGATACACTGAATGCAATAAAGTGTGTGATTGATACACTAAAGTGAGAATGGGTGTGATAGATACATAAAATGAGAATGTGTGTGATTGATACACAAAATGAGAGAAGTGTGATTGATACACTAAGTAAACATGTAATAGATACATGAAGCAAATAGAGTGTGATTGATACACAAAGTGAACGAAGTGTGATTGATACACTAAATGAGAATATGTGCAATAGATATACGAAATGAATGAAGTGTGATTGATACACTAAATCAGAATATGTGCAATAGATACACGAAATGAATGAAGTGTGATTGATACACTGAATAAATGAAGTGAATGAAGTGTGATTGATACACTAAGTGAATGATCTCAAACGGAACTTCTTTGAATGAACCGTACATACAATATCGTGCATGAATGAGAAAGAAACTTGATAGGTACAATGCATTACAATGCATGATGCTTAAGGAAAGCAATAAGAGGACAAAGCGGCGCTTTAGAAAGCACCTCATTGGCAAGACTTGAAGAGGTACATCCGGAATACAATCTCGGAATTTACTGAAGTTGAAACGAACTCAGATACCCGACGTTTTCCTCTTTTGCTTTTGCTTTGCAGTCCGGAACCATTATAGCTTCAGATAGGTCCCGGTTCTACTGTTCTCACATGACCTGGGTTGAACCCTGCAGTTTTATGAAAGAACAAAATCTGTTTTGCACAAATGTGGAGAATGGCACAGCACTCTGAGCACAAGATGATTTGATTTTTTTTGTTTTTTTTTTTGAAATTAAGAAATGAGCTCTTAACCGGATATTGAGCCTACGACTGAACACAGCGAAAAAGACTCAACAAAAGAAAACAAAGGTAAACAACCTAAACACATCTATTGACACTCGAAACGACTCAAAACAAGAATCGAGGCAGACAAAACAAAACACAAGACTCAAATGTGCACAGGGAGCCTGTTTCATCGGGTATTATTTCCCACCCTTTCTCATTTGTGATTCTCACATCACTCGGCCCTCAAGCTCTGTTTTTCTGAAAAAGCCATTTTCTCACTTTTTCTCTCAACGCACATCTCTCTATTCTTTAATCTCTCATTTTTTTATCCCTCCCCAGAGTGGTTGGTAGATAGACAAGAAGTTGCGAGCTCTTGCCCCTAGCATTCTGCTAGATTCTTTTTCTTCTGCACACAGTAGTGAACTTTCCCACAGAGAGGTTGTGCCACAACTGGTTGTGTAGCAAATCTGCAGCTAACATCGGTTGATGGTGCCCTGCTGGGGAATTTGGACGTGGTTAGATCTGTCCAGATGAGGAAGTGGAACATCTCGCCCCATTCCAATTTATGCTTCGCACATGGCTTGATACCTCCCTGCTTGGAGGACGAGAGAGCTTTCAGCCCT
>JAPPVO010002830.1:0-75312 GCA_030407325.1 Camellia japonica | reverse complement strand
TAACTGCACAAAACAGTGCGGTGCGCAAAATAGCGCGAGTGTAAACTGCACAATACAGGGCGGTGCGCAAAATAGCGGGAGTGATAAACTGCACAAAACAGTGCGCTGCGCAAAATAGCGCTAGTGTAAACTGCACAAAGCAGTGCGCTGCGCAAAATAGCGCGAGTGTAAACTGCCCAATACAGTGCGGTGCGCAAAATAGCGCGAGTGTAAACTGCACAAAACAGTGCGCTGCGCAAAATAGCACGACTGATAAACTGCACAAAACAGTGCGGTGCGCAAAATAGCACGAGTGTAAACTGCACAATACAGGGCGGTGCGCAAAATAGCGCGAGTGTAAACTGCATAAAACAGTGCGCTGCGCAAAATAGCGCGAGTGATAAACTGCACAAACAGTGGGCGCTGCGCAAAATTGCGCGAGTGTAAACTGCACAAAACAGTGCGCTGCGCAAAATAGCGCGAGTGTAAACTGCACAATACAGTGCGGTGCGCAAAATAGCGCGAGTGTAAACTGCACAAAACAGTGCGGTGCGCAAAATAGCGCGACTGATAAACTGCACAAAACAGTGCGCCGCCAAAGCACGAGTGTAAACTGCACAAAACAGTGCGCTGCGCCAAATAGCGCGAGTGTAAACTGCACAAAACAGTGCGGTGCGCAAAATAGCGAGAGTGTAAACTGCACAAAACAGTGCGCTGCGCAAAATAGCGCGACTGATAAACTGCACAAAACAGTGCGGTGCGCAAAATAGCGCGAATGTAAACTGCACAATACAGGGCGGTGCGCAAAATAGCGCGAGTGTAAACTGCAGAAAACAGTGCGCTGCGCAAAATAGCGCGAGTGATAAACTGCACAAAACAGTGCGCTGCGCAAAATTGCGCGAGTGTAAACTGCACAAAACAGTGCGCTGCGCAAAATTGCGCGAGTGATAAACTGCACAAAACAGTGCGCTGCGCAAAATAGCGCGAGTGTAAACTGCACAATACAGGGCGGTGCACAAAATAGCGCGAGTGTAAACTGCACAAAACAGTGCGCTGCGCAAAATAGCGCGAGTGATAAACTGCACAAAACAGTGCGCTGCGCAAAATTGCGCGAGTGTAAACTGCACAAAACAGTGCGCTGCGCAAAATAGCGCGAGTGTAAACTGCACAAAACAGTGCGGTGCGTAAAATAGCGCGACTGATAAACTACACAAAACAGTGCGGTGCGCAAAATAGCGCGAGTGTAAACTGCACAATACAGGGCGGTGCGCAAAATAGCGCGAGTGATAAACTGCACAAAACAGTGCGCTGCGCAAAATAGCGCTAGTGTAAACTGCACAAAGCAGTGCGCTGCGCAAAATAGCGCGAGTGTAAACTGCCCAATACAGTGCGGTGCGCAAAATAGCGCGAGTGTAAACTGCACAAAACAGTGCGCTGCGCAAAATAGCGCGACTGATAAACTGCACAAAACAATGCGGTGCGCAAAATAGCGCGAGTGTAAACTGCACAATACAAGGCGGTGCGCAAAATAGCGCGAGTGTAAACTGCAGAAAACAGTGCGCTGCGCAAAATAGCACGAGTGATAAACTGCACAAAACAGTGTGCTGCGCAAAATAGCGCGAGTGTAAACTGCACAAAACAGTGCGGTGCGCAAAATAGCGCGAGTGTAAACTGCACAATACAGGGCGGTGTGCAAAATAGCGCGAGTGTAAACTGCACAAAACAGTGCGCTGCGCAAAATAGCGCGAGTGTAAACTGCACAATACAGGGCGGTGCACAAAATAGCGCGAGTGTAAACTGCACAAAACAGTGCGCTGCGCAAAATAGCGCGAGTGATAAACTGCACAAAACAGTGCGCTGCGCAAAATAGCGAGAGTGTAAACTGCACAAAACAGTGCGCTGCGCAAAATAGCGCGAGTGTAAACTGCACAATACAGTGCGGTGCGCAAAATAGCGCGAGTGTAAACTGCACAAAACAGTGCGGTGCGCAAAATAGCGCGAGTGTAAACTGCACAAAACAGTGCGGTGCGCAAAATAGCGCGACTGATATACTGCACAAAACAGTGCGCCGCGCAAAATAGCACGATTGTAAACTGCACAAAACAGTGCGGTGCGCAAAATAGCGCGAGTGATAAACTGCGGAAAACAGTGCGGTGCGCAAAATAGCGCGAGTGTAAACTGCACAAAACAGTGCGCTGCGCAAAATAGCGCGTGTGTAAACTGCACAAAACAGTGCGGTGGGCAAAATAGCACGAGTGTAAACTGCACAAAACAGTGCGCTGCGCAAAATAGCGCGACTGATAAACTGCACAAAACAGTGCGCTGCGCAAAATAGCGCGAGTGTAAACAGCACAAAACAGTGCGCTGCGCAAAATAGCGCGAGTGTAAACTGCACAAAACAGTGCGCTGCGCAAAATAGAGCGACTGATAAACTGCACAAAACAGTGCGGTGCGCAAAATAGCGCGAGTGTAAACTGCACAATACAGGGCGGTGCGCAAAATAGCGCGAGTGTAAACTGCACAATACAGTGCGGTGCGCAAAATAGCGCGAGTGTAAACTGCACAAAACAGTGCGGTGCGCAAAATAGCGGGAGTGTAAACTGCACAAAACAGTGCGGTGCGCAAAATAGCGCGACTGTAAACTGCACAAAACAGTGCGCTGCGCAAAATAGCGCGAGTGTAAACTGCACAATACAGGGCGGTGCGCAAAATAGCGGGAGTGATAAACTGCACAAAACAGTGCGCTGCGCAAAATAGCGCTAGTGTAAACTGCACAAAGCAGTGCGCTGCGCAAAATAGCGCGAGTGTAAACTGCCCAATACAGTGCGGTGCGCAAAATAGCGCGAGTGTAAACTGCACAAAACAGTGCGCTGCGCAAAATAGCACGACTGATAAACTGCACAAAACAGTGCGGTGCGCAAAATAGCACGAGTGTAAACTGCACAATACAGGGCGGTGCGCAAAATAGCGCGAGTGTAAACTGCATAAAACAGTGCGCTGCGCAAAATAGCGCGAGTGATAAACTGCACAAAACAGTGCGCTGCGCAAAATTGCGCGAGTGTAAACTGCACAAAACAGTGCGCTGCGCAAAATAGCGCGAGTGTAAACTGCACAATACAGTGCGCTGCGCAAAATAGCGCGAGTGTAAACTGCACAAAACAGTGCGGTGCGCAAAATAGCGCGAGTGTAAACTGCACAAAACAGTGCGGTGCGCAAAATAGCGCGACTGATAAACTGCACAAAACAGTGCGCCGCGCAAAATAGCACGAGTGTAAACTGCACAAAACAGTGCGCTGCGCCAAATAGCGCGAGTGTAAACTGCACAAAACAGTGCGGTGCGCAAAATAGCGAGAGTGTAAACTGCACAAAACAGTGCGCTGCGCAAAATAGCGCGACTGATAAACTGCACAAAACAGTGCGCTGCGCAAAATAGCGCGAGTGTAAACTGCACAAAATAGTGCGGTGCGCAAAATAGCGCGAGTGATAAACTGCGGAAAACAGTGCGGTGCGCAAAATAGCGCGAGTGTAAACTGCACAAAACAGTGCGCTGCGCAAAATAGCGCGAGTGTAAACTGCACAATACAGTGCGGTGCGCAAAATAGCGCGAGTGTAAACTGCACAAAACAGTGCGGTGCGCAAAATAGCGCGAGTGATAAACTGCACAAAACAGTGCGCTGCGCAAAATAGCGCGAGTGTAAACTGCACAAAACAGGGCGGTGCGCAAAATAGCGCGAGTGATAAACTGCACAAAACAGTGCGCTGCGCCAAATAGCGCGAGTGATAAACTGCACAAAACAGTGCGCTGTGTAAAATAGCGCGAGTGTAAACTGCACAATACAGTGCGGTGCGCAAAATAGCGCGAGTGTAAACTGCACAATACAGGGCGGTGCGCAAAATAGCGCGAGTGTAAACTGCACAATACAGGGCGGTGTGCAAAATAGCGCGAGTGTAAACTGCACAAAACAGTGCGCTGCGCAAAATAGCGCGAGTGTAAACTGCACAAAACAGGGCGGTGCGCAAAATAGCGCGAGTGTAAACTGCACAAAACAGTGCGGTGCGCAAAATAGCGCGAGTGTAAACTGCACAAAACAGTGCGGTGCGCAAAATAGCGCGACTGATAAACTGCACAAAACAGTGCGCTGCGCAAAATAGCACGATTGTAAACTGCAAAAAAAACAGTGCGGTGCGCAAAATAGCGCGAGTGTAAACTGCACAATACAGGGCGGTCCGCAAAATAGCGGGAGTGTAAACTGTACAAAACAGTGCGCTGCGCAAAATAGCGCGAGTGATAAACTGCACAAAGCAGTGCGCTGCGCAAAATAGCGCGAGTGTAAACTGCACAAAACAGTGCGGTGCGCAAAATAGCGCGAGTGTAAACTGCACAAAACAGTGCGGTGCGCAAAATAGCGCGACTGATAAACTGCACAAAACAGTGCGCCGCGCAAAATAGCACGAGTGTAAACTGCACAAAACAGTGCGCTGCGCCAAATAGCGCGAGTGTAAACTGCACAAAACAGTGCGGTGCGCAAAATAGCGCGAGTGTAAACTGCACAAAACAGTGCGCTGCGCAAAATAGCGCGACTGATAAACTGCACAAAACAGTGCGGTGCGCAAAATAGCGCGAGTGTAAACTGCACAATACAGGGCGGTGCGCAAAATAGCGCGAGTGTAAACTGCACAAAACAGTGCGCTGCGCAAAATAGCGCGAGTGATAAACTGCACAAAACAGTGCGCTGCGCAAAATTGCGCGAGTGTAAACTGCACAAAACAGTGCGCTGCGCAAAATTGCGCGAGTGTAAACTGCACAAAACAGTGCGCTGCGCAAAATAGCGCGAGTGATAAACTGCACAAAACAGTGCGCTGCGCAAAATAGCGCGAGTGTAAACTGCACAATACAGGGCGGTGCACAAAATAGCGCGAGTGTAAACTGCACAAAACAGTGCGCTGCGTAAAATAGCGCGAGTGATAAACTGCACAAAACAGTGCGCTGCGCAAAATTGCGCGAGTGTAAACTGCACAAAACAGTGCGCTGCGCAAAATAGCGCGAGTGTAAACTGCACAAAACAGTGCGGTGCGTAAAATAGCGCGACTGATAAACTACACAAAACAGTGCGGTGCGCAAAATAGCGCGAGTGTAAACTGCACAATACAGGGCGGTGCGCAAAATAGCGCGAGTGATAAACTGCACAAAACAGTGCGCTGCGCAAAATAGCGCTAGTGTAAACTGCACAAAGCAGTACGCTGCGCAAAATAGCGCGAGTGTAAACTGCCCAATACAGTGCGGTGCGCAAAATAGCGCGAGTGTAAACTGCACAAAACAGTTGTAACAACGCCCGCGAGGGACCTCGCTACAGTTCGGACTCGATTTTGTTGCGGTTCTAAATCTCGAACCAAAGAGTCCAAATCCGGCAAATCGTTTTGAGAAAAACTGATTTTTTTGAAAGAAGTGCCAAACATGGACTGCTTTGCCAGATAACAGAGTCGCCACCTAAATATTTTTTAAATGGGAAATTTAGGAAACCCTGACTCGGTGCCAAAGGCCACGTGTCCGTCATCACCAAAGTTGGCTCGGGAACTTGGGTACGATTGGGGAAGGTCACATCGTGAGCACCCCCGCTCGCCCGGTCAAAGACCGGCCTCTACTAACCATGATATCTGTTTTTGAAAACATTGTATGCTCTTATTCTGGTTATTAGCCTAGGTTACTATGTGATGCTCGCAGCAAACAAGTATAGACTGGGCCGTCTGAATTGGAACAAAACATTTCATGTTTGTTTGTTTGAAAATGGTGTGATGGTGCTACCCGCAGGTAGGCTAAAATGCGGATTTGCCACCCTCGGGTGGGCTTCGAAAACATGATGTTGCCACTATCTAGTGGGCTTAAAACAAACATTCGATGAATTGTCCCAATTCAAATAACTCAACCTCCACCCACAGGCATTCAAGGCAGTTATATCACATAAGCATATAGCCTCATGGCAAGCATGCTATCATGGCAACACTCACACGCATGCAAGGATGCTAAAGCATAAAACTCACCTAGTACTCCAAGCCAAAACAGGAACCGATTAGAAATCATGCATGGATCCTAAGTATACAGAATGCCTAATGCAACACATGCAATAATGCAACTATAGCAGGCTCGGCTATTCTAAACATGGCGTATGAAATGCAACAGCTATCATGTACTCAATTTGGAATTGAAATACAGATGCAGTTTGTATGATGCGCCGAGCCCGGTGCATGCAAAACAGATGAATGATGCAAACATGCTGTCATACTGTATGCTAATTGAAATATGCCCTATATCTAACCATCGTAAGCGGGTAAATAAAAGGGAGAAAGAAATGGGGGTTGGAAGACATACATCGCACTCACACACCCTTATTACAATTATGCCCTCGCGCAGAGGGTCCGAATAAATAATACAGTCCGAAATGAAAGAATAATACAGATTTCTAATTAATTAACAAATTAATTACAGAAAAGTAAAACTGGCATGCAAGCCAGGGACTGCCTTGCTTCTGATGTATGATGTATGTTGGGCTGCCTGGCGCGAAAATCCACTGGGATGCCCCGATTAGCCTCTGTGTACACTGTTTCTTGAAATGCGTGCCGGACTCTGAAAAGTTGCCGATTCTGGATTTTGCTGCAACAGAGAGCAGGAAAAGGGCATAGCAATGTATTTCACAAATATATGCATGCCTCGATCCTCGTGCCACCAATCACGCATACCGATGCATGATGGCCGAGGAACCGAATTGCACAATTCAATATAGGATGAATGCAAATGAATGCTACAACAAAACCTAGCCCCATCATGGATAATCCGGAGTGTCGGTGACTGGGGAATTGAGACATGTTCCGGTACGCGGAGTACGAAATGTGCCTCGTTTCCCGTGCAATATGCATGATATGCATGAAATGCAACTAACATACAACCTAGCATGCACGATGCTATGAGAATGAGATGCCTCGAAATGCGTGCCCACTGGCACGCGAACCGAGGTGATGACATAAAGGCACGAAATGCAATGATGGGCTTACACCAACATGAGAAGGCCTCAGCCACACTCATACGGGATGCCGGAATGATAAAAATGAGGTGCCTCGAAGTGCGTGCTCACGGGCACGCAAACTGAGACGATGATGAAATGCAAATCGAATAAAATAGAGGGCCTCAAAATACGTGCCCACGGGCACGCAAACCGAGGCAGAGGCATACGCAATGCAAACCGGATAAAACAGAATGTCTCGAAATGCGTGCACACGGGCACGCAAACCGAGGCGGAGGCATCCGCAATGCCAATCGGATAAAACATAATGTCTCGAAATGCGTGCACACGGGCACGCAAACCGAGGCGGAGGCATACGCAATGCCAAGCGGATAAAACAGAGTGTCTCGAAATGCGTGCACACGGGCACGCAAACCGAGGCAGAGGCATACGCAATGCCAAGCGGATAAAACAGAGTGCCTCGAAATGCGTGCACACGGGCACGCGAACCGAGGCGGAGATGTGAAGTGCAAATCGGATAAAACCGAAGTGCCTCGAAATGCGTGCACACGGGCACGCAAACCGAGGCGATGATATGAAAATGCAAATCGGATAAAACCGAAGTGCCTCAAAATGCGTGCACACGGGCACGCAAACCGAGGCGATGGCATACAAAGCATGAAAATGCAAATTGGGCTTACGCCAACATGAGAGGGCCTCAACCACACTCACATAGGCTGCCGTGAGATGAAAATGAAGTGCCTCGAAATGCGCGCACACGGGCACGCAAACCGAGGCAGTGACATACAGGCATGAAATGGCATGAAAATGTAGATTGGGCTTACGCCAACATGAGAGGGCCTCAACCGCACTCACATAGGCTGCCGATGAATGAAAATGGAGTGCCTCGAAGTGCGTGCCCATGGGCACGCAAACCGAGGCAATGCATTAAGGCATGAAATGACATGGGAAATGATATGCAAGCATGCAAATCAAATTTCAGCAGCTATATGAAGGGGAAAACAGTCCCGAAATGATACGAAATGACAATCAATGCATGAAATCATCCCGAAATGCTATAATAATCTCCCGAAATGGCCTACAGCTATGCTATACATGCAAAATCGACTCATGACAGAAAAAACAGTAGCAAGGCAGCCCCAAATATGGCATTTTTTAGTACAAAACAAGGCCCAATTATGATCACAAGTATGGCAACAATAGCTTGCAAAAATACGGAAAAAGAGAGGAATTACAAAGCAAGTGGTATCTACAATGCTCAAACCAGAAAAATCAGTTCTACAAAATTGAAGAGGGGCCAAAAACATGTATATTTACAGTAGATGAGATCCTCTATTTCAGTGTGTGGATATGCTCAAAATGGCATGCAAAAATGAGCCAATAAGGGGGTACAACATGAGGTACCATAAACAAGCATCAAACAATTTTGAACCCTTGACAAAAGATGAAGAATAGGAAATTCTAAGACACTTTCTAAGCCTGATGAAGACTCAAATCAGTGGCTAAGCAAGCCTAAACAAACATGCAATTTTACGGTAAAATTGAAGGATTACAAAGCAAGTACCAAAACCAGTCATCAAATGGACTAAGACCCTTAACAAAGAATGAATAATGGACCAAAATAAGGCACTCTCTAGGCCTGATGAAGGCTGAAATCCGAAGCATGGTGAGCTTAAAAATGCATGCAAAATGGGAGTGGAACAAGAATTCAAAGCAAGTGATATGTAGAGCAAGAAAACCAGGTTGAGCCCTTCTTCAATGTTGAAGAGGGGCTCAAAATAAGCACAATCACAGTATATTACAAGTTCCAACTCAGATCACAAATAGGCCAAAATAATCATGCAATTTTACGGTAAAATGGAAGGATTTCAAAGGAAGTGCATGCTAGAGTCACCAAACATGATGGAGCCCTTCTTCAATGTTGAAGAGGGGCTCAATATAAGCACACTCACAGTTTATAGTATGCTCGAAATCAGATCACTCAAAAGCCAAACATAGCTTGCAATTTTATGGCATAAAGAGTGGTATTGAAAGAGGTATGTGATAGAAATACCAAATGAGGTTGAGCCCTTCTACAATGTTGTAGAGGGGCTCAAAATAAGCACAAAATCAGTAGGGGTCGGAGCCCAAAACTGAGAGCAAGTAGAGTAAAGAATTGATCCAAGAAAATGCTAGAAAAATGGAATTAGGGACTTACCCTTGAAGATCCAACTTTGGTGGCCTCTTGGCTTGAATTTGTTGATCCCTAACCTCTGAAAATTACTCCCTTGCTGCTGAAATGGAGGTGGTGTTGGTTGTGCTTGGAGTTGATGAAGGAATGGAAGCAAAACTTGAAGCTTTGAGCTTGGAAATGGAGGAGATAAACATGCAAGGCTCCAAGGATTTTTCTCTCCTCTCAAATGAGGTTCGGCCAGCTGCTGGAAATGGACAAGAGAAAGGGACTAAAAGGAGGGCCAAAGGGTTAGAAATATCTTTCCCAAAATATCTAGATATTTTGAGGGCAAAATATCTAGATATTTTGAGGGCAAACAAAAAGATTTTGTTCGGCCACGAAGTGGGCATCTGAGACCGCAGTGTTCTTCGGAATGATGAAACAGAGATACCTGCCAAAATTGAACAAAAAATAATGCAAAACGAAAGCTCGGGGACCAAAACCGCGGGGTCCCGAAAATGGGCTGCCGGGCACCGGAAGTGGTGTTCGGCTGCGAAGTGGGTCTCGGAGACCCCAGTGTCCCTCGGAAGGACCAAACAGAAGTGTCTGCCAAAAATGAACAGACATCGATGCAAAATGAATGCTCGGGCCAAAACCGCGTGGTTCGGGATCCCGAAAATGGGCTGCCGGGCACCGGAAGTGGTGTTCGGCTGCGAAGTGGGTCTCAGAGACCCCAGTGTCCCTTAAATGGGAGTAAATGAGATGCATGCCAAAAACCGGAGAAATCAGAGATGGTTGGGCGGTCCCGAACCGAGGCACACGGCCTAACGGCTCCGAAAACCGGGAACCGGGCTCCGAAATGGGAAAAATGGCCTACGGCCACGAAAAGTAGCTCACGGCCACCGGGAGATAGTCTACAGGACCACTCCCTTCCCTCAGGAAAGAAAACAGAGAAAACCGAGTCTGGTTCGCAAACCGAGACAAGGTAGGGAAGAGGGTTCGGAAGCCCGGAGGCAGGGCGCGCGGCCGCGACCCTGAGACTTCTGAACGAGCACAATATGCATCATCACCGAGCGCTCAATCGGTGACGTCTGAGTCTTAAGGTCGGTCAAAAATGGGGTGTCTACAGTTGCCCCTCTTTGACAGAACTCGGAAGTCACAAGTGACGGGAGTGAATGTCAAAGCCCAGAGACGACCCATTTTTGACAAGGCCGAAGACTGAGACAATCATACAAGATGAACAGATAAATGTGTGTCCGCAGGCGTGCCCGCAGGCAGGGGGCAAAATGCAAATGATATGTAGGGAGATTTTGATAATTGGACTTACACGCTACGCGAAGCCGGTTTGAAAATTGGACTTACACGCTACGCGAAGCCGGTTTGAAGATTGGACTTACACGCTACGCGAAGCCGGGTATCACTCATGATCATGCAAAGAGAGCTGTAATGAAGCAATTATGCAAAATAAATGCAACATTTTAAGCGAATGCTAGGCAAGCAAGTAAACTCGAGCCAAACTACATCTCGTGCAGAAAGGATGTAAGAAAATTATGCAATTCTCACTGCGTCTCACGCGGAGAAGGCTAAAAGTGACTACCGAGAATACCCGGAGTCTCAAGCACAACATCTCTCAGTGTATCGTACACAGGAGAGGAAAGAGTAACACTTCTCAGCGTAGTACACGCGAGAGAAGAAAGATAAAATTTCTCAGCGTATCACACGCAAGAGAAGAAGGGCAGACCTCTCAGCATATCACATGCAAGAGAGGGGAAGATCATCTCTCAGCGTATCACACGCAAGAGAGGAAAGGTGAATTTCTCAGCGTATCATACGCATAAGAAGGAAGATAGACCTCTCAGCATATCACATGCAAGAGAGGGAAGGAAGCATCTCTCAGCGTATCACACGCAAGAGAGGAAAGGTGAATTTCTCAGCGTATCACACGCATAAGAAGGAAGACAGACCTCTCAGCATATCACATGCAAGAGAGGGAAGGAAGCATCTCTCAGCGTATATCACACGCAAGAGAGGAAAGGTGAATTTCTCAGCGTATCACACGCATAAGAAGGAAGACAGACCTCTCAGCATATCACATGCAAGAGGGAAGGAAGCATCTCTCAGCGTATCACACGCAAGAGAGGAAAGGTGAATTTCTCAGCGTATCATACGCATAAGAAGAAGATAGACCTCTCAGCATATCACATGCAAGAGAGGGAAGGAAGCATCTCTCAGCGTATCACACGCAAAGAGGAAAGGTGAATTTCTCAGCGTATCACACGCATAAGAAGGAAGATAGACCTCTCAGCATATCACATGCAAGAGAGGGAAGGAAGCATCTCTCAGCGTATCACACGCAAGAGAGGAAAGGTAAATTTCTCAACGGATCACACGCAAGAGAAAACAGGAAGCATCTCTCAGCGTATCACACGCAGGAGAGGAAAGGTAACTTTCTCAGCGTATCACACGCAAGAGAAGAAAGGCAGACCTCTCAGCATATTACATGCAAGAGAGGAAATGAAGCATCTCTCAGCGTATCACACGCAAGAGAGGAAAGGTGAATTTCTCAGCGTATCACACGCATAAGAAGGAAGATAGACCTCTCAGCATATCACATGCAAGAGAGGGAAGGAAGCATCTCTCAGCGTATCACACGCAAGAGAGGAAAGGTGAATTTCTCAGCGTATCACACGCATAAGAAGGAAGATAGACCTCTCAGCATATCACATGCAAGAGAGGGAAGGGAGCATCTCTCAGCGTATCACACGCAAGAGAGGAAAGGTGAATTTCTCAGCGTATCACACGTATAAGAAGAAGATAGACCTCTCAGCATATCACATGCAAGAGAGGGAAGGAAGCATCTCTCAGCGTATCACACGCAAGAGAGGAAAGGTGAATTCTCAGCGTATCACACGCATAAGAAGGAAGATAGACCTCTCAGCATATCACATGCAAGAGAGGGAAGGGAGCATCTCTCAGCGTATCACACGCAAGAGAGAAAGGTGAATTTCTCAGCGTATCACACGTATAAGAAGAAAGATAGACCTCTCAGCATATCACATGCAAGAGAGGGAAGGAAGCATCTCTCAGCGTATCACACGCAAGAGAGGAAAGGTGAATTTCTCAGCGTATCACACGCATAAGAAGAAAGATAGACCTCTCAGCATATCACATGCAAGAGAGGGAAGGAAGCATCTCTCAGCGTATCACACGCAAGAGAGGAAAGGAAGCATCTCTCAACATATCACATGCAAGAGAGGAAAAGATCAACAATGCAAGTGAAAAAGGTGCATAACAATGCAGGTAGAGTGTGCATAACAATGCAACGAATGAGCATAACAATGCTAGTGGATGTGCATAACAATGCAAGTGAAAAAGGTACATAACAATGCAGGTAGAGTGTGCATAACAATGCAACGAATGAGCATAACAATGCTAGTGGATGTGCATAACAATGCAAGTGAATGAGCATAGTGTGATTGACACACAAAGTGAGCAGAGTATGATAGATATACTAAAGGTGAACACATAGTGTGATAGATGCACTATGTGAACAAGTGTGATTAATACACTAAAGGTGTGTGATGGATACACAAAAGTGAGTATGTGCATGCTAGATACACAAAATAAGAATGTGTGTGATAGATACAAAAAAGTGAGAATGTGTGTGATTGATACACTAATAAATGATCTCAAATGGAACTCCTTTGAATGAACCGTACATACAATATCGTGCATGAATGAGAAAGAAACTCGAGAGGCACAATGCATTACAATGCATGATGCTCACGGAAAGAAATAAATGGACAAAGCGGCGCTTTAGAAAGCACCTCATGAGGTGAGTGGCGGTGAACCGCTCTTCTCCAACGGGGATCTCTCCTCGTGCTCTTCGAACACTTTACCTTGAACACACAGCACAAAGGTTCTGGAATGCTAACAAGTAACAATATCTGCATGTAGGAGCCACGGCTGCCGCTTGTCTTCCTGATCATACTCACAACTTTCCCTATTCTCCAACGGGGTGACAGACTAGGTTGGTTCAGTATCCAGAATTGAGGTGCGTACATGCTATCTCAACCTATGGGGCTTCCATACAGATTTCAAGCCGAGGACACGCCTCTGGGTATTCAAACCAGACTTTAGTCTCGGAAATCCCGAACCTTTGCGTTCTAGGCCACGGCCATTCGAACTCTAATTTCCACCGTCGCAGTTGGTCTCCTAGGAACTCATCGCAAACACGGCCAAGATGCATCTGGCAGGGGCTGGTATTCAGAGAGAGCATTTCTGATCGCCATTCTGGCTTGAAGTAGACTTGATCTTGAGCTTGAGGTAGAGGCACACTCATACTTCGGAACATTGGCAAGACCTGAAGGGATACACACGGAATATAGTCTCGGAACTTACTGAAGTTGGAACAAACTCAGATTCCCGACGTTTTCCTCTTTTGCTTTTGCTTTGCAGCCCGAAACTCATAGCTTCAGATAGGTCCTGGTTTTACTGTTCTCACATGACCTGGGTTGAACCCTGCGGTTTTCTGAAAGAACAAATTCTGTTTTGCACAAATGTGGAGAACGGCAGGGCACTCGGAGCACAAAACGATTTTATTTTTTTGAAAATGAGAAAAGGATTCTCAACCGGGTATTGAGCCTACAATTGACTACAGCCAAAACAACTCAACACAGAAAAACAAAAGGTAAACGACCTAAATACGACGAGACACGCTCGGGATGACTCAAAACAAGAAATGAGACAAACGAAAAGACGCGACACTCAGACGTGCACAGGGAGCCTGTTTCACCGGGTGTGTTTCCCACCCTTTCTTATTTATGATTCTCACATCACTCGGCCCTCAAGCTCTGTTTTTCTGAAAAAGCCCTTTTCTTACTTTTTCTCTCATCGCACGTCTCTCTATTCTTCAATCTCTCATTTTTCAATCCCTCCCCTGGGTGGTTGATAGATAAACAGCAAGTTGCGAGGTCACGCCCTCAGCATTCTGCTAGATTCTTCTTCTGCTCACAGCTAGTGAATTCCTCCCACAGAGGGGTTGCGCTACATTTGGGTGTGTAGCAAATCTGCAGCTGACATCGATTGATGATGCTTTGCTGGGGAGTTTGGACGTGATCAGATCTGTCCAGATGATGGAGTGGAATATCCTGATCCATTCCAGTTCGTGCTTCGCACTTGGCTTGATACCTCGTTCCTCGGAGGATGAGGGAGCTTTCAGCACTTTGCTTATTAGCTTCAGTTGTGCCCTTCTTGGCGAATACAGTGCCTGCACAAAACAGTGCGGTGCGCAAAATAGCGCGAGTGATAAACTGCACAAAATAGTGCGCGGCGCAAAATAGCGCGAGTGATAAACTGCACAAAACAGTGCAGTGCGCAAAATAGAGCGAGTGATAAACTGCACAAAACTGTGCGCGGCGCAAAATAGAGCGAGTGATAAACTGCACAAAACTGTGCGCGGCGCAAAATAGCGCGAGTGATAAACTGCACAAAATAGTACGCTGCGCAAAATAGCGTGAGTGATAAATTGCACAAAACAGTACGCTCCGCAAAATAGCGCGAGTGTAAACTGCACAAAACGGTACGCTGCACAAAATTGCGCGAGTGTAAACTGCACAAAACAGTACGCTGCACAAAACGGTACGCTGCACAAAATTGCGCGAGTGAGGAACTGCACAAAACAGTGTGGTGCGCAAAATAGCGCGAGTGATAAACTGCACAAAACAGTGCAGTGCGCAAAATAGCGCCAGTTTAAACTGCACAAAACAGTGCGCTGCGCAAAATAGCGCGAGTGTAAACTGCAAAAAACACTGCGATGCGCAAAATAGCGCGAGTGATAAACTGCACAAAACAGTGCGCTGCGCAAAATAGCGCGAGTGATAAACTGCACAAAACAGTGCGCTACGGAAAATAGCGCGAGTGTAAACTCCACAAAACAGTGCGGTGAGCAAAATAGCGTGAGTGATAAACTGCACAAAACGTGCGGTGCGCAAAATAGCGCGAGTGTAAACTGCACAAAACAGTGCGCTGCGCAAAATAGCGCGAGTGATAAACTGCACAAAACAGTCCGCTGCGCAAAATAGCGCGAGGGATAAACTACACAAAACAGTGCGGTGCGCAAAATAGCGCGAGTGATAAACTGCACAAAACGGTGCGCTGCGCAAAATAGCGCGAGTGTAAACTGCACAAAACGGTACGCTGCGCAAAATTGCGCGAGTGTAAACTGCACAAAACGGTGCGCTGCACAAAATAGCGCGAGCGATAAATTGCAGAAAACAGTGCGGTGTGCAAAATAGCGCGAGTGATAAACTGCACAAAACAGTCCGCTGCGCAAAATAGCGCGAGGGATAAACTACACAAAACAGTGCGGTGCGCAAAATAACGCGAGTGATAAACTGCACAAAACGGTGCGCTGCGCAAAATAGCGCGAGTGATAAACTGCACAAAACCGTGCGCTGCGCAAAATAGCGCGAGTGATAAACTGCACAAAACAGTGTGCTGCGCAAAATAGCGCGAGTGTAAACTCCACAAAACAGTGCGGTGCGCAAAATAGCGCGAGTGTAAACTGTACAAAACAGTGCGCTGCACAAAATAGCGCGAGTGTAAACTACACAAAACAGTGCGGTGCGCAAAATAGCGCGAGTGATGAACTGCACAAAACAGTGCGGTGCGCAAAATAGCGCTAGTGATAAACTGCACAAGACAGTGCGCTGCGCAAAATAGCGCGAGTGATATACTGCACAAAACAGTGCGCTACGCAAAATAGCGCGAGTGTAAACTGCACAACACAGTGCGCTGCGCAAAATAGCGCGAGTGATAAAATGCACAAAACAGTGCGCTGCGCAAAATAGCGCGAGTGTAAACTGCACAAAACAGTGCGGTGCGCAAAATAGCGCGAGTGATAAACTGCACAAAACAGTGCGCTGCGCAAAATAGCGCGAGTCATAAACTGCACAAAACAGTGCGCTGCGCAAAATAGCGCGAGTGATAAACTGCACAAAACAGTCCGCTGCGCAAAATAGCGCGAGGGATAAACTGCACAAAACAGTACGCTGCGCAAAATGGCGCGAGTGTAAACCGCGCAAAACAGTGCGCTGCGCAAAATTGCGCGAGTGATAAACTGCACAAAACAGTGCGGTGCGCAAAATAGCGCGAGTGATAAACTGCACAAAACAGTGCGCTGCGAAAAATAGCGCGAGTGATAAACTGCACAAAACAGTGCGCTGCGCAAAATAGCGCGACTGTAAACTGCACAAAACAGTGCGCTGCGCAAAACAGCGCGAGTGATAAACTGCACAAAACAGTCCGCTGCGCAAAATGGCGCGAGGGATAAACTGCACAAAACAGTGCGGTGCGCAAAATAGCGCGAGCGATAAACTGCACAAAACGGTGCGCTGCGTAAAATCGCGCGAGTGTAAACTGCACAAAACGGTAAGCTGCGCAAAATAGCGCGAGTCTAAACTGCACAGAACGGTGCGCTGCGCAAAATAGCGCGAGTGATAAATTGCAGAAAACAGTGCGGTGTGCAAAATAGCGCGAGTGATAAACTGCACAAAACAGTACGCTGCGTAAAATAGCGCGAATGTAAACTGCACAAAACAGTGCGCCGCACAAAATTGCGCGAGTGATAAACTGCACAAAACAGTGCGGTGCGCAAAATAGCGCGAATGTAAACTGCACAAAACAGTGCGCCGCACAAAATTGCGCGAGTGATAAACTGCACAAAACAGTGCGGTGCGCAAAATAGCGCGAGTGATAAACTGCACAAAACAGTACGCTACGCAAAATAGCGGGAGTGTAAACTGCACAAAACAGTACGCTGCGCAAAATAGCGCGAGTGTAAACTGCACAAAACAGTGCGCGGCGCAAAATAGCGCGAGTAATAAACTGCACAAAACAGTGCAGCGCGCAAAATAGCGCGAGTGATACACTGCACAAAACTGTGCGCTGCGCAAAATAGCGCGAGTGTAAACTGCACAAAACAGTGCGCTGCGCAAAAAATCGGGAGTGATAAACTGCACAAAACAGCGCGGTGCGCAAAATAGCGAGAGTGATAAACTGCACAAAACAGTGCGCTGCGCAAAATAGCGCGATTGTAAACTGCACAAAACAGTGCGCTGCGCAAAATAGCGCGAGTGATAAATTGCACAAAATAGTACGCTGCGCAAAATAGCGCGAGTGTAAACTGCAGAAAACAGTGCGCTGCGCAAAATAGCGCGAGTCATAAACTGCACAAAACAGTACGGTGCGCAAAATAGCGCGAGTGATAAACTGCACAAAACAGTGCGGTGCGCAAAATAGCGCGAGTGATAAACGGCACAAAACAGTGCGCTGCGCAAAATAGCGCCACTGTGAACTGCACAAAACAGTGCGCTGCGCAAAATAGCGCGAGTGATAAACTGCACAAAACAGTGCGCTGCGCAAAATAGCGCGAGTGTAAACTGCAGAAAACAGTGCGCTGCGCAAAATAGCGCGAGTGATAAACTGCACAAAACAGTGCGCTGCGCAAAATAGCGCGATTGATAAACTGCACAAAACAGTACGCTACGCAAAATAGCGGGAGTGTAAACTGCACAAAACAGTACGCTGCGCAAAATAGCGCGATTGTAAACTGCACAAAACAGTGCGCGGCGCAAAAAAGCGGGAGTGGTAAACTGCACAAAACAGCGCGCTGCGCAAAGTAGCGCGAGTGATAAACTGCACAAAACAGTGCGGTGCGCAAAATAGCGCGAGTGATAAACTGTACAAAACAGTACGCTGCGCAAAATAGCGCGTGTGTAAACTGCACAAAACCGTGCGGTGCGCAAAATTGCGCGGGTGATAAACTGCACAAAACAGTGCGGTGGGCAAAATAGCGCGAGTGATAAACTGCACAAAACAGTGCGGTGCGCAAAATAGCGCGAGTGATAAACTACACAAAACAGTGCGCTGCGCAAAATAGCGCGAGTGTAAACTGCCCAAAACAGTGCGCTGCGCAAAATAGCGCGAGTGATAAACTGCACAAAACAGTACGCTGCGCAAAATAGCGCGAGTGTAAACTGCGCAAAACAGTGCGCTGCGCAAAATTGCGCTGCGCAAAATAGCGCGAGTGATAAACTGCACAAAACAGTGCGCTGCGCAAAATAGCGCGAGTGATAAACTACACAAAACAGTGCGCTGCGCAAAATAGCACGAGTGATAAACTGCACAAAACAGTGCGCTGCGCAACATAGCGCGATTGTAAACTACACAAAACAGTGCGGTGCGCAAAATAGCGCAAGTGTAAACTGTACAAAACAATGCGCTGCGCAAAATAGCGCGAGTGTAAACTACACAAAACAGTGCGGTGCGCAAAATAGCGCGAGTGATAAACCGCACAAAACAGTGCGGTGCGCAAAATAGCGCGACTGATAAACTGCACAAAACAGTGCGCTGCGCAAAATAGCGCGACTGTAAACTGCACAAAACAGTGCGCTGCGCAAAATAGCGCGAGTGATAAACTGCACAAAACAGTGCGCTGCGCAAAATAGCGCGAGTGTAAACTACACAAAACAATGCGCTGCGCAAAATAGCGCGAGTGATAAACTGCACAAAACAGTGCGCTGCGCAAAATAGCGCGACTGTAAACAGCACAAAACAGTGCGCTGCGCAAAATAGCGCGAGTGATAAACTGCACAAAACAGTCCGCTGCGCAAAATAGCGCGAGGGATAAACTGCACAAAACAGTGCGGTGCGCAAAATAGCGCGAGCGATAAACTGCACAAAACAGTGCGGTGCGAAAAATAGCGCGAGTGATAAACTGCACAAAATAGTGCGTTGCGCAAAATAGCGCGAGTGTAAACTGCACAAAACAGTGCGCTCCGGAAAATAGCGCGAGTGATAAACTGCACAAAACAGTGCAGTGCGCAAAATAGCACGAGTGATAAACTAGCACAAAACTGTGCGCTGCGCAAAATAGCGCGAGTGTAAACTGCACAAAACAGGGCGCTGCGCAAAATAACGCGAGTGATAAACTGCACAAAACAGCGCGGTGCGCAAAATAGCGCGAGTGATAAACTGCACAAAACAGTGCGCTGCGCAAAATAGCGCGAGTGATAAACTGCACAAAACAGTGCGGTGCAGAAAATAGCGCGAGTGATAAACTGCACAAAACTGTGCGGTGCGCAAAATAGCGCGAGTGATAAACTGCACAAAACAGTGCGCTGCGCAAAATAGCGCGTGTGTAAACTGTACAAAACAGTGCGCTGCGCAAAATAGCGCGAGTGATAAATTGCACAAAACAGTGCGGTGCGCAAAATAGCGCGAGTGATAAACTGCACAAAACAGTGCGCTGCGCAAAATAGCGCGAGTGTAAACTACACAAAACAGTGCGGTGCGAAAAATAGCGCGAGTGTAAACTGTACAAAACAGTGCGCTGTGCAAAATAGCGCGAGTGTAAACTACACAAAACAGTGCGGTGCGCAAAATAGCGCGAGTGATAAACTGCACAAAACAGTGCGGTACGCAAAATAGCGCGAGTGATAAACTGCACAAAACAGTGCGCTGCGCAAAATAGCGCGAGTGATATACTGCACAAAACAGTGCGCTGCACAAAATAGCGCGAGTGTAAACTGCACAAAACAGTGCGCTGCGCAAAATAGCGCGAGTGATAAACTGCACAAAACAGTTCGCTGCGCAAAATAGCGCGAGTGTAAACTCCACAAAACAGTGCGGTGCGCAAAATAGCGCGAGTGATAAACTGCACAAAACAGTGCGCTGCGCAAAATAGCGCGAGTGATAAACAGCACAAAACAGCGCGCTGCGCAAAATAGCGCGAGTGATAAACTGCACAAAACAGTGCGCTGCGCAAAATAGCGCGGTGATAAACTGCACAAAACAGTGCGCTGCGCAAAATAGCGCGAGTGATAAATTGCACAAAACAGTGCGGTGCGCAAAATAGCGCGAGTGATAAACTGCACAAAACAGTGCGCTGCGCAAAATAGCGCGAGTGTAAACTACACAAAACAGTGCGGTGCGAAAAATAGCGCGAGTGTAAACTGTACAAAACAGTGCGCTGCGCAAAATAGCGCGAGTGTAAACTACACAAAACAGTGCGGTGCGCAAAATAGCGCGAGTGATAAACTGCACAAAACAGTGCGTGCGCAAAATAGCGCGAGTGATAAACTGCACAAAACAGTGCGCTGCGCAAAATAGCGCGAGTGATAACTGCACAAAACAGTGCGCTGCACAAAATAGCGCGAGTGTAAACTGCACAAAACAGTGCGTTGCGCAAAATAGCGCGAGTGATAAACTGCACAAAACAGTTCGCTGCGCAAAATAGCGCGAGTGTAAACTCCACAAAACAGTGCGGTGCGCAAAATAGCGCGAGTGATAAACTGCACAAAACAGTGCGCTGCGCAAAATAGCGCGAGTGATAAACAGCACAAAACAGTGCGCTGCGCAAAATAGCGCGAGTGATAAACTGCACAAAACAGTCCGCTGCGCAAAATAGCGCGAGGGATAAACTGCACAAAACAGTGCGGTGCGCAAAATAGCGCGATCGATAAACTGTACAAAACAGTGCGGTGCGAAAAATAGCGCGATTGATAAACTGCACAAAATAGTGCGCTGCGCAAAATAGCGCGAGTGTAAACTGCAGAAAACAGTGCGCTGCGCAAAATAGCGCGAGTCATAAACTGCACAAAACAGTACGGTGCGCAAAATAGCGCGAGTGATAAACTGCACAAAACAGTGCGGTGCGCAAAATAGCGCGAGTGATAAACTGCACAAAACAGTGCGCTGCGCAAAATAGCGCGACTGTAAACTGCACAAAACAGTGCGCTGCGCAAAATAGCGCGAGTGATATACTGCACAAAACTGTGCGCTGCGCAAAATAGCGCGAGTGTAAACTCCACAAAACAGTGCGGTGCGCAAAATAGCGCGAGTGATAAACTGCACAAAACAGTGCGCTGCGCAAAATAGCGCGAGGGATAAACAGCACAAAACAGTGCGGTGCACAAAATAGCGCGATCGATAAACAGCACAAAACAGTGCGGTGCGAAAAATAGCGCGAGTGATAAAGTGCACAAAATAGTGCGCTGCGCAAAATAGCGCGAGTGTAAACTGCAGAAAACAGTGCGCTGCGCAAAATAGCGCGAGTCATAAACTGCACAAAACGGTGCGGTGCGCAAAATAGCGCGAGTGATAAACTGCACAAAACAGTGCGGTGCGCAAAATAGCGCGAGTGATAAACTGCACAAAATAGTGCGCTGCGCAAAATAGCGCGACTGTAAACTGCACAAAACAGTGCGCTGCGCAAAATAGGGCGAGTGATATACTGCACAAAACAGTGCGCTGCGCAAAATAGCGCGAGTGTAATCTGCACAAAACAGTGCGCTGCGCAAAATAGCGCGAGTGATAAACTGCACAAAACAGTGCGCTGCGCAAAATAGCGCGAGTATAAACTGCACAAAACAGTGCGCTGCGCAAAATAGCGCGAGTGATAAACTGCACAAAACAGTGCGCTGCGCAAAATTGCGCGAGTGCTAAACAGCACAAAACAGTGCGCTGCGCAAAATAGCGCGAGGGATAAACTGCCAAAAACAGTGCGTTGAGCAAAATAGCGTGAGGGATGAACTGCAAAAAACAGTGCGGTGCGCAAAATAGCGCGATCGATAAACTACACAAAACAGTGCGGTGCGAAAAATAGCGCGAGTGATAAACTGCACAAAATAGTGCGCTGCGCAAAATAGCGCGAGTGTAAACTGCAGAAAACAGTGCGCTGCGCAAAATAGCGCGAGTCATAAACTGCACAAAACAGTGCGGTGCGCAAAATAGCGCGAGTGATAAACTGCACAAAACAGTGCGGTGCGCAAAATAGCGCGAGTGATAAACTGCACAAAACAGTGCGCTGCGCAAAATAGCGCGACTGTAAACTGCACAAAACAGTGCGCTGCGCAAAATAGCGCGAGTGATAAACTGCACAAAACAGTGCGCTGCGCAAAATAGCGCGAGTGTAAACTGCAGAAAACAGTGCGCTGCGCAAAATAGCGCGAGTGATAAACTGCACAAAACAGTGCGCTGCGCAAAATAGCGCGAGTGTAAACTCCACAAAACAGTGCGGTGCGCAAAATAGCGCGAGTGATAAACTGCACAAAACAGTGCGCTGCGCAAAATAGCGCGAGGGATAAACTGCACAAAACAGTGCGGTGCGCAAAATAGCGCGATCGATAAACTGCACAAAACAGTGCGGTGCGAAAAATAGCGCGAGTGATAAAGTGCACAAAATAGTGCGCTGCGCAAAATAGCGTGAGTGTAAACTGCAGAAAATAGTGCGCTGCGCAAAATAGCGCGAGTCATAAACTGCACAAAACGTTGCGGTGCGCAAAATAGCGCGAGTGATAAACTGCACAAAACAGTGCGGTGCGCAAAATAGCGCGAGTGATAAACTGCACAAAATAGTGCGCTGCGCAAAATAGCGCGACTGTAAACTGCACAAAACAGTGCGCTGCGCAAAATAGCGAGTGATAACTGCACAAAACAGTGCGCTGCGCAAAATAGCGCGAGTGTAAACTGCACAAAACAGTGCGCTGCGCAAAATAGCGCGAGTGTAAACTGCACAAAACAGTGCGCTGCGCAAAATAGCGCGAGTGATAAACAGCACAAAACAGTGCGCTGCGCAAAATAGCGCGAGGGATAAACTGCCAAAAACAGTGCGCTGCGCAAAATAGCGCGAGGGATAAACTGCAAAAAACAGTGCGGTGCGCAAAATAGCGCGATCGATAAACTACACAAAACAGTGCGGTGCGAAAAATAGCGCGAGTGATAAACTGCACAAAATAGTGCGCTGCGCAAAATAGCGCGAGTGTAAACTGCAGAAAACATTGCGCTGCGCAAAATAGCGCGAGTCATAAACTGCACAAAACAGTGCGCTGCGCAAAATAGCGCGAGTGATAAACTGCACAAAACAGTCCGCTGCACAAAATAGCGAGACGAATAAACTGCACAAAACAATGCAGTGCGCAAAACAGCGCGAGCGATAAACTGCACAAAACGGTGCGCTGCGCAAAACAGCGCGAGTGTAAACTGCACAAAACTGTACGCTGCGCAAAATAGCGCGAGTGTAAACTGCACAGAACGGTGCGCTGCGCAAAATAGCGCGAGTGATAAATTACAGAAAACAGTGCGGTGTGCAAAATAGCGCGAGTGATAAACTGCACAAAACAGTACGCTGCGCAAAATAGCGCGAATGTAAACTGCACAAAACAGTACGCCGCACAAAATTGCGCGAGTGATAAACTGCACAAAACAGTGCGGTGCGCAAAATAGCGCGAGTGATAAACTGCACAAAACAGTGCGCAGCGCAAAATAGCCCGAGTGATAAACTACACAAAACAGTACGCTACGCAAAATAGCGGGAGTGTAAACAGCACAAAACAGTATGCTGCGCAAAATAGCGCGAGTGTAAACTGCACAAAACAGTGCGTGGCGCAAAATAGCGCGAGTGATAAACTGCACAAAAAAGTGCAGCGCGCAAAATAGCGCGAGTGATAAACTGCACAAAACTGTGCGCTGCGCAAAATAGCGCGAGTGTAAACTGCACAAAACAGTGCGCTGTGCAAAATAGCGGGAGTGATAAACTGCACAAAACAGCGCGGTGCGCAAAATAGCGCGAGTGATAAACTGCACAAAACAGTGCGCTGCGCAAAATAGCGCGATTGTAAACTGCACAAAACAGTGCGGTGCGCAAAATAGCGCGAGTGATAAACTGCACAAAACAGTGCGCTGCGCAAAATAACGCGAGTGATAAACTGCACAAAACAGTGCGGTGCGCAAAATAGCGCGAGTGATAAACTGCACAAAACAGTGCGCTGCGCAAAATAGCGCGATTGTAAACTGCACAAAACAGTGCGGTGCGCAAAATAGCGCGAGTGATAAACTGCACAAAACAGTGCGCTGCGCAAAATAGCGCGAGTGATAAACTGCACAAAACAGTGCGGTGCGCAAAATAGCGCGAGTGATAAACTGCACAAAACAGTGCGCTGCGCAAAATAGCGCGAGTGAAAAACTACACAAAACAGTGCGCTGCGCAAAATAGCGCGAGTGATAAACTGCAAAAAACAGTGCGCTGCGCAAAATAGCGCGACTGATAAACTGCAAAAAACAGTGCGCTGCGCAAAATAGCGCGAGTGTAAACTACACGAAACAGTGCGGTGCGGAAAATAGCGCGAGTGTAAACTGTACAAAACAATGCGCTGCGCAAAATAGCGCGAGTGTAAACTACACAAAACAATGCGGTGCGCAAAATAGCGCGAGTGATAAACTGCACAAAACAATGCGGTGCGCAAAATAGTGCGACTGTAAACTGCACAAAACAGTGCGCTGCGCAAAATAGCGCGAGTGATAAACTGCACAAAACAGTGCGGTGCGCAAAATAGCGCGAGTGATAAACTGCACAAAACAGTCCGCTGCGCAAAATAGCGCGAGTGATAAACTGCACAAAACAGTCCGCTGCGCAAAATAGCGCGAGTGATAAACTGCACAAAACAGTGCGGTGCGCAAAATAGCGCGAGCGATAAACTGCACAAAACAGTGCGGTGCGAAAAATAGCGCGAGTGATAAACTGCACAAAATAGTGCGCTGCACAAAATAGCGCGAGTGTAAACTGCACAAAACAGTGCACTGCGCAAAATAGCGCGAGTGATAAACTGCACAAAACAATGCGGTGCGCAAAATAGCGCGAGTGATAAACTGCACAAAACAGTCCGCTGCGCAAAATGCCGCGAGGGATAAACTGCACAAAACAGTGCGGTGCGCAAAATAGCGCGAGCGATAAACTGCACAAAACGGTGCGCTGCGTAAAATAGCGCGAGTGTAAACTGCACAAAACGGTAAGCTGCGCAAAATAGCGCGAGTGTAAACTGCACAGAACGGTGCGCTGCGCAAAATAGCGCGAGTGATAAATTGCAGAAAACAGTGCGGTGTGCAAAATAGCGCGAGTGATAAATGGCACAAAACAGTGCGGTGCAGAAAATAGCGGGAGTGATAAACTGCACAAAACAGTGCGATGCGCAAAATAGCGCGAGTGATAAACTGCACAAAACAGTGCGCTGCGCAAAATAGCGCGAGTGTAAACTGTACAAAACAGTGCGCTGCGCAAAATAGCGCGAGTGATAAACTGCACAAAACAGTGCGCTGCGCAAAATAGCGCGAGTGATAAACGGCACAAAACAGTGCGCTGCGCAAAATATCGCAAGTGTAAACTACACAAAACAGTGCGGTGCGAAAAATAGCGCGAGTGTAAACGGTACAAAACAGTGCGCTGTGCAAAATAGCGCGAGTATAAACTGAACAAAACAGTGCGGTGCGCAAAATAGCGCGAGTGATAAACTGCACAAAACAGTGCGGTGCGCAAAATAGCGCGAGTGATAAACTGCACAAAACAGTGCGCTGCGCAAAATATCGCGAGTGATAAACTGCACAAAACAGTGCGCTGCGCAAAATAGCGCGAGTGATAAACGGCACAAAACAGTGCGCTGCGCAAAATAGCGCAAGTGTAAACTACACAAAACAGTGCGGTGCGAAAAGTAGCGCGAGTGTAAACGGTACAAAACAGTGCGCTGTGCAAAATAGCGCGAGTGTAAACTACACAAAACAGTGCGGTGCGCAAAATAGCGCGAGTGATAAACTGCACAAAACAGTGCGCTGCGCAAAATAGCGCGAGTGATAAACGGCACAAAACAGTGCGGTGCGCAAAATAGCGCCAGTGTAAACTACACAAAACAGTGCGGTGCGAAAAATAGCGCGAGTGTAAACGGTACAAAACAGTGCGCTGTGCAAAATAGCGCGAGTGTAAACTACACAAAACAGTGCGGTGCGCAAAATAGCGCGAGTGATAAACTGCACAAAACAGTGCGATGCGCAAAATAGCGCGAGTGATAAACAGCACAAAACAGTGCGCTGCGCAAAATAGCGCGAGGGATAAACTGCACAAAACAGTGCGGTGCGCAAAATAGCGCGAGCGATAAACTGCACAAAATAGTGCGGTGCGAAAAATAGTGCGAGTGATAAACTGCACAAAATAGTGCGCTGCGCAAAATAGCACGAGTGTGAACTGCACAAAACAGTGCGCTGCGTAAAATAACGCGAGTGATAAACTGCACAAAACAATGCGGTGCGCAAAATAGCGCGAGTGATAAACTGCACAAAACAGTGCGCTGCGCAAAATAGCGCGACTGTAAACAGCACAAAACAGTGCGCTGCGCAAAACAGCGCAAGTGATAAACTGCACAAAACAGTCCGCTGCGCAAAATGGCGCGAGGGACAAACTGCACAAAACAGTGCGGTGCGAAAAATAGCGCGAGTGATAAACTGCACAAAACAATGCGGTGCGCAAAATAGCGCGAGTGATAAACTGCACAAAACAGTGCGCTGAGCAAAATAGCGCGACTGTAAACAGCACAAAACTGTGCGCTGCGCAAAACAGCGCGAGTGATAAACTACACAAAACAGTCCGCTGCGCAAAATGGCGCGAGGGATAAACTGCACAAAACAATGCGGTGCGCAAAATAGCGCGAGCGATAAACTGCACAAAACGGTGCGCTGCGTAAAACAGCGCGAGTCTAAACTGTA
This sequence comes from Camellia japonica, assembly GCA_030407325.1. Lineage (NCBI taxonomy): Eukaryota > Viridiplantae > Streptophyta > Magnoliopsida > Ericales > Theaceae > Camellia > Camellia japonica. Next base: position 48,576 of record JAPPVO010002830.1, on the reverse strand, counting down.
CAAAACGGTAAGCTACGCAAAATAGCGCGAGTGTAAACTGCACAGAACGGTGCGCTGCGCAAAATAGCACGAGTGATAAATTGCAGAAAACAGTGCGGTGTGCAAAATAGCGCGAGTGATAAACTGCACAGAACAGTGCGGTGCAGAAAATAGCGCGAGTGATAAACTGCACAAAACAGTGCGGTGCGCAAAATAGCGCGAGTGATAAACTGCATAAACAGTGCGCTGCGCAAAATAGCGCGAGTGTAAACTGTACAAAACAGTGCGCTGCGCAAAATAGCGCGAGTGATAAACTGCACAAAACAGTGCGCTGCGCAAAATAGCGGGAGTGATAAACTGCACAAAACAGTGCGCTGCGCAAAATAGAGCGAGTGTAAACTGCACAAAACAGTGCGGTGCGAAAAATAGCGCGAGTGTAAACTGTACAAAACAGTGCGCTGTGCAAAATAGCGCGAGTGTAAACTACACAAAACAGTGCGGTGCGCAAAATAGCGCGAGTGATAAACTGCACAAAACAGTGCGATGCGCAAAATAGCGCGAGTGATAAACTGCACAAAACAGTGCGCTGCGCAAAATAGCGCGAGTGATAAACTGCACAAAACAGTGCGCTACGCAAAATAGCGCGAGTGTAAACTGCACAAAACAGTGCGCTGCGCAAAATAGCGCGAGTGATAAACTGCACAAAACAGTGCCCTGCGCAAAATAGCGCGAGTGATAAACTGCACAAAACAGTGCGCTGCGCAAAATAGAGCGAGTGTAAACTGCACAAAACAGTGCGGTGCGCAAAATAGCGCGAGTGTAAACTGTACAAAACAGTGCGCTGTGCAAAATAGCGCGAGTGATAAACTGCACAAAACAGTGCGGTGCGCAAAATAGCGCGAGTGATAAACTGCACAAAACAGTGCGGTGCGCAAAATAGCGCGAGTGATAAACTGCACAAAACAGTGCGCTGCGCAAAATAGCGCGAGTGATATACTGCACAAAACAGTGCGCTGCGCAAAATAGCGCGATTGTAAACTGCACAAAACAGTGCGCTGCGCAAAATAGCGCGAGTGATAAACTGCACAAAACTGTGCGCTGCGCAAAGTAGCGCGAGTGTAAACTACACAAAACAGTGCGGTGCGCAAAATAGCGCGAGTGGTAAACTGCACAAAACAGTGCGCTGCCCAAAATAGCGCCAGTGATAAACAGCACAAAACAGTGCGCTGCGCAAAATAGCGCGAGGGATAAACTGCACAAAACAGTGCGGTGCGCAAAATAGCGCGAGCTATAAACTGCACAAAACAGTGCGGTGCGAAAAATAGCGCGAGTGATAAACTGCACAAAATAGTGCGCTGCGGAAAATAGTGCGAGTGTGAACTGCACAAAACAGTGCGCTGCGTAAAATAGCGCGAGTGATAAACTGCACAAAACAATGCGGTGCGCAAAATAGCGTGACTGTAAACAGCACAAAACAGTGCGCTGCGCAAAACAGCGCGAGTGATAAACTGCACAAAACAGTCCGCTGCGCAAAATGGCGCGAGGGATAAACTGCACAAAATAGTGCGGTGCGCAAAATAGCGCGAGCGATAAACTGCACAAAATGGTGCGCTGCGTAAAATGGCGCGAGTGTAAACTGCACAAAACGGTAAGCTGCGCAAAATAGCGCGAGTTTATCACTCGCGCAATTTTGCGCAGGGCACTGTTTTGTGGAGTTTATCACTCGCGCTATTTTGCGCAGCGGACTGTTTTGTGCAGTTTATCACTCACGCTGTTTTGCGCAGCGCACTGTTTTGTGCTGTTTACAGTCGCGCTATTTTGCGCACCGCATTGTTTTGTGCAGTTTATCACTCGCGCTATTTTACGCGCCGCACTGTTTTGTGCAGTTTACACTCGCGCTATTTTGCGCAGCGCACTGTTTTGTGGAGTTTATCACTCGCGCTATTTTGCGCACCGCACTGTTTTGTGCAGTTTATCACTCGCGCTATTTTGCGCAGCGCACTGTTTTGTGCAGTTTACACCCTCGCTATTTTGCGCAGCGCACTGTTTTGTGCAGTTTATCACTCGCGCCATTTTGCGCAGCGCACTGTTTTTTGCAGTTTACACTCGCGCTATTTCGCGCAGCGTACTGTTTTGTGCAGTTTATCACCCACGCTATTTTGCGCAGCGCACTGTTTTGTATAGTTTACACTCGCTCTATTTTGCGCAGCGCACTGTTTCGTAAAGTTTACACTCGCGCTATTTTGCGCAGCGCCCTGTTTTGTGCAGTTTATCACTCGCGCTATTTTGCGCACCGCACTGTTTTGTGCACTTTATCACTCGTGGTATTTTGCGTAGCGCACCGCACTGTTTTGTGCAGTTTATCACTCTCGCTATTTTGCGCAGCGTACTGTTTTGTGCAGTTTTTTCACTCGCGCTATTTTGCGCAGCACACTATTTTGTGCACTTTATCAGTCGCGGTATTTTGCGCAGCGCACTGTTTTCTGCAGTTTATCACTCGCGCTATTTTGCGCAGCGCCCTGTTTTGTGCAGTTTACACTTGCGCTATTTTGCGCAGCGCACTGTTTTGTGCAGTTTACACTCGCGCTATTTTGCGCAGCGCACCGTTTTGTGCAGTTTATCACTCGCGCTTTTTTGCAGAGCGCACTGTTTTGTGCTGTTTATCACTCGCGCTATTTTGCGCACCGCACTGTTTTGTGCAGTTTACACTCGCGCTATTTTGGGCAGCGCACAGTTTTGTGGAGTTTATCACTCCCGCTATTTTGCGCACCGCATTGTTTTGTGCAGTTTATCACTCGCGCTATTTTGCGCAGCGCACTGTTTTGTGCAGTTTACACCCTCGCTATTTTGCGCAGCGCACTGTTTTGTGCAGTTTATCACTCGCGCTATTTTGCGCATCGAACTGTTTTGTGCAGCTTACACTCGCCCTATTTTGCGCAGCGCACTGTTTTGTGCAGTTTATCACTCGCGCTATTTTGCGCAGCGCACTGTTTTTTGCAGTTGACACTCGCGCTATTTCGCGCAGCGTACTGTTTTGTGCAGTTTATCACCCGCGCTATTTTGCGCAGCGCACTGTTTCGTACAGTTTACACTCGCGCTATTTTGCGCAGCGCACTGTTTCGTAAAGTTTACACTCGCGCTATTTTGCGCAGCGCCCTGTTTTGTGCAGTTTATCACTCGCGCTATTTTGCGCACCGCACTGTTTTGTGCACTTTATCACTCGTGGTATTTTGCGTAGCGCACCGCACTGTTTTGTGCAGTTTATCACTCTCGCTACTTTGCGCAGCGTACTGTTTTGTGCAGTTTTTTCACTCGCGCTATTTTGCGCAGCACACTATTTTGTGCACTTTATCACTCGCGGTATTTTGCGCAGCGCACTGTTTTCTGCAGTTTATCACTCGCGCTATTTTGCGCAGCGCCCTGTTTTGTGCAGTTTACACTCGCGCTATTTTGCGCAGCGCACTGTTTTGTGCAGTTTACACTCGCGCTATTTTGCGCAGCGCACCGTTTTTTACAGTTTATCACTCGCGCTATTTTACAGAGCGCACTGTTTTGTGCAGTTTATCACTCGCGCTATTCTGCGCACCGCACTGTTTTGTGCAGTTTACACTCGCGCTATTTTGCGCAGCGTACTGTTTTGTGCAGTTTATCACTCGCGCTATTTTGCGCAGCGTACTGTTTTGTGCAGTTTTTTCACTCGCGCTATTTTGCGCGGCGCACTGTTTTGTGCACTTTATCACTAGCGGTATTTTGCGCAGCGCACTGTTTTCTGCAGTTTATCACTCTCGCTATTTTGCGTAGCGCCCTGTTTTGTGCAGTTTACACTGGCACTATTTTGCGCAGTGCACTGTTTTGTGCAGTTTACACTCGCGCTATTCTGCGCAGCGCACTGTTTTGTGCAGTTTACACTCGCGCTATTTTGCGGGGCGCACTGTTTTGTGCAGTTTATCACTCGCGCTATTTTGCGCACCGCACTGTTTTGTGCAGTTTATCATGCGCGCTATTTTGCACAGCGCACTGTTTTGTGCAGTTTACGCTCGCGCTATTTTGCGCAGCGCACTGTTTTCTGCGCAGCGCACTGTTTTCTGCAGTTTACACTCGCGCTATTTTGCGCGGCGCACTGTTTTGTGCGGTTTACTCTCGCGCTATTTTGCGCAGCGCACTGTTTTGTGCAGTTTATCACTCGCGCTATTTTGCGCACCGCACTATTTTGTGCAGTTTACACTCGCGCTATTTTGCGCACCGCACTGTTTTGTGCAGTTTACACTCGCGCTATTTTGCGCAGCGTACTGTTTTGTGCAGTTTATCACTCGCGCTATTTTCCGCAGCGCATTGTTTTGTGCAGTTTACACTCGCACTATTTTGCTCAGCGTACTGTTTTGTGCAGTTTTTTCACTCGCGCTATTTTGCGCAGCGCACCGTTTTGTGCACTTTATCACTCGCGGTATTTTGCGCAGCGCACTGTTTTCTGCAGTTTATCACTCTCGCTATTTTGCGTAGAGCCCTGTTTTGTGCAGTTTACACTCGCGCTATTTTGCGCGGCGCACTGTTTTGTGCAGTTTATCACTCGCGTTATTTCGCGCACCGCACTCTTTTGTGCAGTTTGTCACGCGCGCTATTTTGCACAGCGCACTGTTTTGTGCAGTTTACATTCGCGCTATTTTGCGCAGCGCACTGTTTTGTGCGGTTTACACTCGCGCTATTTTGCGCAGCGCACTGTTTGGTGCAGTTTATCACTCGCGCTATTTTGCGCAGCGCACTGTTTGGTGCAGTTTACACTCGCGCTATTTTGCGCAGCGCACTGTTTTGTGCAGTTTACACTCGCGCTATTTTGCGCGGCGCACTGTTTTGTGCAGTTTATCACTCGCGCTATTTTGCGCACCACACTGTTTTGTGCAGTTTATCACGCGCGCTATTTTGCGCAGCGCACTGTTTTGTGCAGTTTACACTCGCGCTATTTTCGCACCGCACTGTTTTGTGCAGTTTACACTCGCGCTATTTTGCGCAGCGTACTGTTTTGTGCAGTTTATCACTCGCGCTATTTTGCGCAGCGCACTGTTTTGTGCAGTTTACACTCGTGGTATTTTGCGCAGCGTACTGTTTTGTGCAGTTTTTTCACTCGCGCTATTTTGCGCAGCGCACTGTTTTGTGCACTGTATCACTCGCGGTATTTTGCGCAGCGCACTGTTTTCTGCAGTTTATCACTCTCGCTATTTTGCGCAGCGCCCTGTTTTGTGCAGTTTACACTCGCGCTATTGCGCGCAGCGCACTGTTTTGTGCAGTTTACACTCGCGCTATTCTGCGCAGCGCACTGTTTTGTGCAGTTTGAACTCGTGCTATTTTGCGCGGCACACTGTTTTGTGCAGTTTGTCACTCGCGCTATTTTGCGCACCGCACTGTTTTGTGCAGTTTATCACACGCGTTATTTTGCGCAGCGCACTGTTTTGTGCAGTTTACACTCGCGCTATTTTGCGCAACGCACTGTTTTGTGCAGTTTACACTCGCGCTATTTTGCGCAGCGCACTGTTTGGTGCAGTTTATCACTCTCGCTATTTTGCGCAGCGCACTGTTTGGTGCAGTTTATCACCCACGTTATTTTGCGCAGCGCACTGTTTCGTACAGTTTACACTCGCGCTATTTTGCGCAGCGCACTGTTTTGTGCAGTTTACACTCGCGGTATTTTGCGCGGCGCACTGTTTTGTGCAGTTTATCACTCGTGCTATTTTGCGCACCGCACCGTTTTGTGCAGTTTACACTCGCGCTATTTTGCGCAGCGCACCGTTTTGTGCAGTTTCTGACTCGCGCTATTTTGCGCACAGCACTGTTTTGTGCAGCTTATCACTCCCGCTATTTTGCGCAGCGCACTGTTTTGTGCAGTTTATCACTCGCGCTGTTTTGCGAGCGCACTGTTTTGTGCAGTTTACACTCGCGCTATTTTGCGCAGCGCACCGTTTTGTGCAGTTTATCACTCGCGCTATTTTGCAGAGCGCACTGTTTTGTGCAGTTTACACTCGCGCTATTTTGCGCAGCGTACTGTTTTGTACAGTTTATCACTCGCGCTATTCTGCGCAGGGTACTGTTTTGCGCAGTTTTTTCACTCGCGCTATTTTGCGCGGCGCACTGTTTTGTGCACTATATCACTCGCGGTATTTTGCGCAGCGCACTGTTTTCTGCAGTTTATCATTCTCGCTATTTTGCGCAGCGCCCTGTTTTGTGCAGTTTACACTGGCGCTATTTTGCGCAGCGCACTGTTTTGTGCAGTTTACCCTCGCGCTATTCTGCGCAGCGCACCGTTTTGTGCAGTTTACACTCGCGCTATTTTGCGCGGCGCACTGTTTTGTGCAGTTTATCACTCGCGCTATTTTGCGCACCGCACTGTTTTGTGCAGTTTATCATGCGCGCTATTTTGCGCAGCGCACTGTTTTGTGCAGTTTACACTCGCGCTATTTTGCGCAGCGCACTGTTTTCTGCAGTTTACACTCGCGCTATTTTGCGCGGCGCACTGTTTTGTGCGGTTTACCCTCGCGCTATTTTGCGCAGCGCACTGTTTTGTGCAGTTTATCACTCGCGCTATTTTGCACAGTGCACTGTTTGGTGCAGTTTATCACTCGCGCTATTTTGCGCAGCGCACTGTTTTGTACAGTTTACACTCGCGCTATTTTGCGCGGCGCACTGTTTTGTGCAGTTTATCACTCGCGCTATTTTGCGCACCGCACTGTTTTGTGCAGTTTATCACGCGCGCTATTTTGCGCAGCGCACTGTTTTGTGCAGTTTATCACTCGTGCTATTTTCCGCAGCGCACTGTTTTGTGCAGTTTACACTCGCGCTATTTTGCGCAGCGTACTATTTTGTGCAGTTTTTTCACTCGCGCTATTTTGCGCAGCGCACTGTTTTGTGCACTTTATCACTCGCGGTATTTTGCGCAGCGCACTGTTTTCTGCAGTTTATCACTCTCGCTATTTTGCGCAGCGCCCTGTTTTGTGCAGTTTACAGTGGCGCTATTGTGCGCAGCGCACTGTTTTGTGCAATTTACACTCGCGCTATTCTGCGCAGCGCACTGTTTTGTGTAGTTTACACTCGCGCTATTTTGCGCACCGCACTGTTTTGTGCAGTTTACACTCGCCCTATTTTGCGCAGCGCACTGTTTTGTGTAGTTTACACTCGCCCTATTTTGCGCAGCGCACTGTTTTGTGCAGTTTATCACTCGCGCTATTTTGCGCAGCGCATTGTTTTGTGCAGTTTACACTGGCGCTATTTTGCGCGCCGCACTGTTTTGTGCGGTTTACACTCGCGCTATTTTGTGCAGCGCACTTTTTTGTGCAGTATATCACTCGCGCTATTTTGCGCAGTGCACTGTTTGGTGCAGTTTATGACTCGCGCTATTTTGCGCAGCGCACTGTTTCGTACAGTTTACACTCGCGCTATTTTGCGCAGCGCGCAGTTTTGTGCAGTTTACACTCGCGCTATTTTGCGCGGCGCACTGTTTTGTGCAGTTTATCACTCGCGCTATTTTGCGCACCGCACTATTTTGTGCAGTTTACACTCGCGCTATTTTGCGCACCGCACTGTTTTGTGCAGTTTACACTCGCGCTATTTTGCGCAGCGTACTGTTTTGTGCAGTTTATCACTCGCGCTATTTTCCGCAGCGCACTGTTTTGTGCAGTTTACACTCGCGCTATTTTGCGCAGCGTACTGTTTTGTGCAGTTTTTTCACTCGCGCTATTTTGCGCAGCGCACCGTTTTGTGCACTTTATCACTCGCGGTATTTTGCGCAGCGCACTGTTTTCTGCAGTTTATCACTCTCGCTATTTTGCGCAGCGCCCTATTTTGTGCAGTTTACACTCACGCTATTTTGCGCAGTGCACTGTTTTGTGCAGTTTACACTCGCGCTATTCTGCGCAGCGCACTGTTTTGTGCAGTTTACACTCGCGCTATTTTGCGCGGCGCACTGTTTTGTGCAGTTTATCACTCGCGTTATTTTGCGCACCGCACTCTTTTGTGCAGTTTGTCACGCGCGCTATTTTGCACAGCGCACTGTTTTGTGCAGTTTACATTCGCGCTATTTTGCGCAGCGCACTGTTTTGTACGGTTTACACTCGCGCTATTTTGCGCAGCGCACTGTTTGGTGCAGTTTATCACTCGCGCTATTTTGCACAGCGCACTGTTTGGTGCAGTTTACACTCGCGCTATTTTGCGCAGCGCACTGTTTTGTGCAGTTTACACTCGCGCTATTTTGCGCGGCGCACTGTTTTGTGCAGTTTATCACTCGCGCTATTTTGAGCACCGCACTGTTTTGTGCAGTTTATCACGCGCGCTATTTTGCGCAGCGCACTGTTTTGTGCAGTTTACACTCGCGCTATTTTCGCACCGCACTGTTTTGTGCAGTTTACACTCGCGCTATTTTTTGCGCAGCGTACTGTTTTGTGCAGTTTATCACTCGCGCTATTTTGCGCAGCGCACTGTTTTGTGCAGTTTACACTCGCGGTATTTTGCGCAGCGTACTGTTTTGTGCAGTTTTTTCACTCGCGCTATTTTGCGCAGCGCACTGTTTTGTGCACTGTATCACTCGCGGTATTTTGTGCAGCGCACTGTTTTCTGCAGTTTATCACTCTCGCTATTTTGCGCAGCGCCCTGTTTTGTACAGTTTACACTCGCGCTATTCTGCGCAGCGCACTGTTTTGTGCAGTTTGAACTCGTGCTATTTTGCGCGGCACACTGTTTTGTGCAGTTTGTCACTCGCGCTATTTTGCGCACCGCACTGTTTTGTGCAGTTTATCACACGCGTTATTTTGCGCAGCGCACTGTTTTGTGAAGTTTACACTCGCGCTATTTTGCGCAGCGCACTGTTTTGTCCAGTTTACACTCGCGCTATTTTGCGCAGCGCACTGTTTGGTGCAGTTTATCACTCGCGCTATTTTGCGCAGCGCACTGTTTGGTGCTGTTTATGACTCGCGCTATTTTGCGCAGCGCACTGTTTCGTACAGTTTACACTCGCGCTATTTTGCGCGGCGCACTGTTTTGTGCAGTTTATCACTCGTGCTATTTTGCGCACCGCACCGTTTTGTGCAGTTTGCACTCGTGCTATTTTGCGCAGCGCACCGTTTTGTGCAGTTTCTGACTCGCGCTATTTTGCGCACAGCACTGTTTTGTGCAGTTTATCACTCCCGCTATTTTGCGCAGCGCACTGTTTTGTGAAGTTTATCACTCGCGCTGTTTTGCGAGCGCACTGTTTTGTGCAGTTTACACTCGCGCTATTTTGCGCAGCGTACTGTTTTGTGCAGTTTTTTCACTAGCGCTATTTTGCGCAGCGCACTGTTTTGTGCACTTTATCACTCGCGGTATTTTGCGCAGCGCACTTTTTCTGCCGTTTATCACTCGCGCTATTTTGCGCAGCGCCCTATTTTGTGCAGTTTACACTCGCGCTATTTTGCGCAGCGCACTGTTTTGTGCAGTTTACACTCGCTCTATTCTGCGCAGCGCACTGTTTTGTGCAGTTTACACTCGCGCTATTTTGCGCGGCGCACTGTTTTCTGCAGTTTATCACTCGCGCTATTTTGCGCCGCGCACTGTTTTGTGCTGTTTACACTCGAGCTATTTTGCGCAGCGCACTGTTTTGTGCAGTTTATCACTCGCGCTATTTTGCGCACCGCACAGTTTTGTGCAGTTTATCACTCTCGCTATTTTGCGAGCGCACTGTTTTGTGCAGTTTACACTCGCGCTATTTTGCGCAGCGTACTGTTTTGTGCGGTTTACACTGGCGCTATTTTGCGCCCCGCAGTGTTTTGTGCAGTTTACACTCGCGCTATTTTGCGCAGCGTACTGTTTTGTGCAGTTTATTACTCGCGCTATTTTGCGCACCGCACTGTTTTGTGCAGTTTACACTTGCGCTATTTTGCAGCGCGCACTGTTTTGTGCACTTTATCACTCGCGCTATTTTGCGCAGCGCACTGTTTTGTGCAGTTTATCACTCGCGGTATTTTGCGCAGCGCACTGTTTTGTGCAGTTTATCACTCGCGCTATTTTGCGCACGGCACTGTTTTGTGCAGTTTATCACTCGCGCTATTTTGCGCAGCGCACTGTTTTGTGCAATTTACACTCGCGCTATTTTGCGCAGCGTACTATTTTCTGCAGTTTATCACTCGCGCTATTTTGCGCAGCGCACTGTTTTGTGCAGTTTACACTCGTGCTATTTTGCGCAGCGCACTGTTTTATGCAGTTTATTACTCGCGCTATTTTGCGCACCGCACTGTTTTCTGCAGTTTATTACTCGCGCTATTTTGCGGAGCGCACTGTTTTCTGTAGTTTACACTCGCACTATTTTGCGCCGCGTACTGTTTTATGCAGTTTATCACTCGCGCTATTTTACGCAGCGCACTGTTTTGTGCAGTTTACACTCGCGCTATTTTGCGCAGCGCACTGTTTTGTCCAGTTTACACTCGCGCTATTTTGCGCACCGCGCTGTTTTTGTGCAGTTTACACTCGCGCTATTTTGCGGAGCGCACTGTTTTGTGCACTTTATCACTCGCGTATTTTGCGCAGGCACTGTTTTGTGCAGTTTATCACTCGCGCTATTTTGCGCAGTGCACTGTTTTGTGCAATTTACACTCGCGCTATTTTGCGCAGCGCACTGTTTTGTGCAGTTTATCACTCATGCTATTTTGCGCAGCACACTGTTTTGTGCGGTTTATCACTCGAGCAATTTTGCGCAGCGCACTGTTTTGTGCAGTTTACACTCGCGCTATTTTGCGTAGCGTACTGTTTTGTGCAGTTTATCACTTGCGCTATTTTGCACAGCGCACTGTTTTGTGCAGTTTACACCCGCGCTATTTTGCGCAGCGCATTGTTTTGTGCAGTTTATCACTCGCGCTATTTTGCGCACCGCATTGTCTTGTGGAGTTTATCACTGACGCTATTTTGCGCAGCGCACTGTTTTGTGCAATTTATCACTCGTGCTATTTTGCGCACCGCACTATTTTGTGCAGTTTATCACTCGCGCTATTTTGCGCAGCGCACTGTGTGTGCAGTTTATCACTCGCGCTATTTTGCGCAGCGTACTTTTTGTGCAGTTTATCACTCGCGCTATTTTGCGCACCGCACTTTTTGTGCAGTTTACACTCGCGCTATTTTGCGCAGCGCACTGTTTTGTGCAGTTTATCACTCGCGCTATTTTGCGCAGCGCACTGTTTTGTGCAGTTTATCACTCGCGCTATTTTGCGTAGCGCACTGTTTTGTGCAATTTACACTCGCGCTATTTTGCGCAGCGCACTGTTTTGTGCAGTTTATCACTCGCGCAATTTTGCGCAGCGCACTGTTTTGTGCAGTTTACACTCGCGCTATTTTGCGCAGCGCATTGTTTTGTGCAGTTTATCACTCGCGCTATTTTGCGCAGTGCAGTGTTTTGTGCAGTTTATCACTCGCGCTATTTTGCGCAGCGCACTATTTTGCAGTTTACACTCGCGCTATTTTGCACAGCGTACTGTTTTGTGCAGTTTATCACTCGCGCTATTTTGCGCAGCGCACCGTTTTGTGCAGTTTATCACTCGCGCTATTTTGCGCACCGCACTGTTTTGTGCAGTTTATCACTCGCGCTATTTTGCGCACCGCACTGTTTTGTGCAGTTTACACTCGCGCTATTTTGCGCAGCGTACTGTTTTGTGCAGTTTATCACTCGCGCTATTTTGCACAGCGCACTGTTTTGTGCAGTTTACACTCGCGCTATTTTGCGCAGCGCACTGTTTTGTGCAGTTTATCACTCGCGCTATTTTGCGCACCGCATTGTTTTGTGGAGTATATCACTTGCGCTATTTTGCGCAGCGCACTGTTTTGTCCAATTTATCACTCGCGCTATTTTGCGCACCGCACTGTTTTTTGCAGTTTATCACGCGCGCTATTTTGCGCAGCGCACTGTGTTGTGCAGTTTATCACTCGCGCTATTTTGCGCAGCGCACTGTTTTGTGCAGTTTACACTCGCGCTATTTTGCGCAGCGCACTGTTTTGTGCAGTTTACACTCGCGCTATTTTGCGCAGCGTACTGTTTTGTGCAGTTTATCACACGCGGTATTTTGCGCACCGCACTGTTTTGTGCACTTTACACTCGCGCTATTTTGCGTAGCGCACTGTTTTGTGCAGTTTACACTCGCGCTATTTTGCGCAGCGCACTGTTTTGTGCAGTTTACACTCACGCTATTTTGCGCAGCGCACTGTTTTGTGCAGTTTACACTCGCGCTATTTTGCGCAGCGCACTGTTTTGTGCAATTTATCACTCGCGCTATTTTGCGCAGCGCACTGTTTTGTGCAGTTTATCACTCGCGCTATTTTGCGCAGTGCACTGTTTGTGCAGTTTACACTCGCGCTATTTTGCGCAGCGCACTGTTTCGTACTGTTTACACTCGCGCTATTTTGCGCAGCGCACTGTTTTGTGCAGTTTATCACTCGCGCTATTTTGCGCACCGCACTGTTTTGTGCACTTTATCACTCGCGCTATTTTGCGCAGCGCACTGTTTTGTGCAGTTTATCACTCGCGCTATTTTGCGCAGCGCACTGTTTTGTGCAGTTTATCACTCGCGCTATTTTGCGCACGCACTGTTTTGTGCAGTTTATCACTCGCGCTATTTTGCGCAGCGCACTGTTTTGTGCAATTTACACTCGCGCTATTTTGCGCAGCGCACTATTTCTGCAGTTTATCACTCGCGCTATTTTGCGCAGCGCACTGTTTTGTGAGGTTTACACTCGCGCTATTTTGCGCAGCGCACTGTTTTGTGCAGTTTATCACTCGCGCTTTTGCGCACCGCACTGTTTTCTGCAGTTTATTACTCGCGCTATTTTGCGGAGCGCACTGTTTCTGTAGTTTACACTCGCACTATTTTGCGCCGCGTACTGTTTTATGCAGTTTATCACTCCGCTATTTTACGCAGCGCACTGTTTTGTGCAGTTTACACTCGCGCTATTTTGCGCAGCGCACTGTTTTGTCCAGTTTACACTCGCGCTATTTTGCGCACCGCGCTGTTTTTGTGCAGTTTACACTCGCGCTATTTTGCGGAGCGCACTGTTTTGTGCACTTTATCACTCGCGGTATTTTGCGCAGGGCACTGTTTTGTGCAGTTTATCACTCGCGCTATTTTGCGCAGTGCACTGTTTTGTGCAATTTACACTCGCGCTATTTTGCGCAGCGCACTGTTTTGTGCAGTTTATCACTCATGCTATTTTGCGCAGCACACTGTTTTGTGCGGTTTATCACTCGAGCAATTTTGCGCAGCGCACTGTTTTGTGCAGTTTACACTCGCGCTATTTTGCGTAGCGTACTGTTTTGTGCAGTTTATCACTTGCGCTATTTTGCACAGCGCACTGTTTTGTGCAGTTTACACCCGCGCTATTTTGCGCAGCGCATTGTTTTGTGCAGTTTATCACTCGCGCTATTTTGCGCACCGCATTGTCTTGTGGAGTTTATCACTGACGCTATTTTGCGCAGCGCACTGTTTTGTGCAATTTATCACTCGTGCTATTTTGCGCACCGCACTGTTTTGTGCAGTTTATCACTCGCGCTGTTTTGCGCAGCGCACTGTGTTGTGCAGTTTATCACTCGCGCTATTTTGCGCAGCGTACTCTTTTGTGCAGTTTATCACTCGCGCTATTTTGCGCACCGCACTGTTTTTGTGCAGTTTACACTCACGCTATTTTGCGGAGCGCACTGTTTTGTGCACTTTATCACTCGCGGTATTTTGCGCAGGGCACTGTTTTGTGCAGTTTATCACTCGCGCTATTTTGCGTAGCGCACTGTTTTGTGCAATTTACACTCGCGCTATTTTGCGCAGCGCACTGTTTTGTGCAGTTTATCACTCGAGCAATTTTGCGCAGCGCACTGTTTTGTGCAGTTTACACTCGCGCTATTTTGCGCAGCGCATTGTTTTGTGCAGTTTATCACTCGCGCTATTTTGCGAACTGCATTGTTTTGTGCAGTTTATCACTCGCGCTATTTTGCGCAGCGCACTATTTTCTGCAGTTTACACTCGCGCTATTTTGCACAGCGTACTGTATTATGCAGTTTATCACTCGCGCTATTTTGCGCAGCGCACCGTTTTGTGCAGTTTATCACTCGCGCTATTTTGCGCACCGCACTGTTTTGTGCAGTTTATCACTCGCGCTATTTTGCGCACCGCACTCTTTTGTGCAGTTTACACTCGCGCTATTTTGCGCAGCGTACTGTTTTGTGCAGTTTATCACTCGCGCTATTTTGCACAGCGCACTGTTTTGTGCAGTTTACACCCGCGCTATTTTGCGCAGCGCATTGTTTTGTGCAGTTTATCACTCGCGCTATTTTGCGCACCGCATTGTTTTGTGGAGTTTATCACAGCGCTATTTTGCGCAGCGGACTGCTTTGTGCAATTTATCACTCGCGCTATTTTGCGCACCGCACTGTTTTGTGCAGTTTATCACGCACGCTATTTTGCGCAGCGCACTGTGTTGTGCAGTTTATCACTCGCGCTATTTTGCGCAGCGTACTATTTTATGCAGTTTACACTCGCGCTATTTTGCGCAGCGCACTGTTTTGTGCAGTTTACACTCGCGCTATTTTGCGCAGCGCACTGTTTTGTGCACTTTATCACACGCGGTATTTTGCGCAACGCACTGTTTTGTGCACTTTGTCAATCGCTCTATTTTGCGTAGCGCACTGTTTTGTGCAGTTTACACTCGCGCTATTCTGCACAGCGCACTGTTTTGTGCAGTTTACACTCACGCTATTCTGCGCAGCGCACTGTTTTGTGCAGTTTACACTCGCGCTATTTTGCGCAGCGCACTGTTTTGTGCAATTTATCACTCGCGCTATTTTGCGCAGCGCACTGTTTGGTGCAGTTTATCACTCGCGCTATTTTGCGCAGTGCACTGTTTCGTACAGCTTACACTCGAGCTATTTTGCGCAGCGCACTGTTTCGTACTGTTTACACTCGCGCTATTTTGCGCAGCGCACTGTTTTGTGCAGTTTATCACTCGCGCTATTTTGCGCACCGCACTGTTTTGTGCACTTTATCACTCGCGCTATTTTGCGCAGCGCACTGTTTTGTGCAGTTTATCACTCGCGCTATTTTGCGCAGCGCACTGTTTTGTGCTGTATATCACTCGCGCTATTTTGCGCACCGCACTATTTTGTGCAGTTTATCACTCGCGCTATTTTGCGCAGCGCACCGTTTTGTGCAGTTTACACTCGCGCTATTTTGCGCAGCGCACCGTTTTGTGCAGTTTATCAGTCGCGCTATTTTGCGCACCGCACTGTTTTGTGCAGTTTATCACTCGCGCTATTTTGCGCAGTGCACTGTTTTGTGCAGTTTACACTCGCGCTGTTTTGCACAGCGTACTGTTTTGTGCAGTTTTTTCACTCGCGCTATTTTGCGCAGCGCACTGTTTTGTGCACTTTATCACTCGCGGTATTTTGCGCAGCGCACTGTTTTCTGCAGTTTATCACTCGCGCTATTTTGCGCAGCGCCCTGTTTTGTGCAGTTTACACTCGCGCTATTTTGCGCAGCGCACTGTTTTGTGCAGTTTACACTCGCGCTATTTTGCGCGGCGCACTGTTTTGTGCAGTTTATCACTCGCGCTATTTTGCGCACCGCACTTTTTGTGAAGTTTATCACGCGTGCTATTTTGCGCAGCGCACTATTTTGTGCAGTTTACACTCGCGCTATTTTGCGCACCGCTCTATTTTGAGCAGTTTACACTCGCGTTACTTTGCGCAGCGTACTGTTTTGTGCAGTTTATCACTCGCGCTATTTTGCGCAGCGCACTGTTTTGTGCCGTTTACACTCGCGCTATTTTGCGCAGTGTACTGTTTTTAGCAGTTTTTTCACTCGCGCTATTTTGCGCAGCGCACTGTTTTGTGCACTTTATCACTCGCGGTATTTTGCGCAGCGCACTGTTTTCTACAGTTTATCACTCTCGCTATTTTGCGCAGCGCCCTGTTTTCAGAAATGCATTAGACCCCCAGTGAGCTGTCGGCCTGTGATTAGGCCGGAAAAACTGTTTTTTTTTTTTTTTTTTTTTTTTTTGAGTTATCAGCCAGTGGGGGCGCGCCACGTCACTGGGGGCGCGACCCCCACTGGGGGTCCTTAGCACGATTGGCCCTGTTTTGTGCAGTTTACACTCGCGCTATTTTGCGCGGCGCACTGTTTTGTGCTATTTATCACTCGCGCTATTTTGCGCAGCGCACTGTTTTCTGCAGTTTATCACGCGCGCTATTTTGCGTAGTGCACTGTTTTCTGCAGTTTACACTCGCGCTATTTTGCGCGGCGCACTGTTTTGTGCAGTTTATCACTCGCGTTATTTTGCGCAGCGCACTGTTTTCTACAGTTTATCACGCTCGCAATTTTGCGCAGCGCATTGTTTTCTGCAGTTTACACTCGCGCTATTTTGCGCAGCGTACTGTTTTCTGCAGTTTATCACCCGCGCTATTTTGCGCAGCGCACTATTTTGTGCAGTTTACACTCGCGCTATTTTGCGCAGCGCACTATTTTGTGCAGTTTACACTCGCGCTATTTTGCGCAGCGCACTGTTTTGTGCAGTTTACAGTCGCGTTATTTTGCGCAGCGCACTGTTTTGTGCAGTTTATCACTCGCGCTATTTTGCACCCCGCACTGTTTTGTGCCGTTTACACTCGCGCTATTTTGAGCCCCGCACTGTTTTATGCAGTTTACCCTCGCGCTATTTTGCGCAGCGTACTGTTTTGTGCAGTTTATCACTCATGCTATTTTGCGCACCGAACTGTTTTGTGCAGTTTACACTCGCGCTATTTTGCAGAGCGCACTGTTTTGTGCACTTTATCACTCGCGCTATTTTGCGCAGTGCACTGTTTTGTGCAGTTTACACTCCCACTATTTTGCGCAGCGCACTATTTTGTGCAGTTTATCACTCGTGCAATTTAGCGCACCGCACTGTTTTGTGCAGTTCATCACTCGCGCAATTTTGTGCAGCGCACTGTTTTGTGCAGTTTACACTCTCGCTATTTTGCACAGCGCACTGTTTTGTGCTGTTTACACTCGTGCTATTTTGCGCAGCGCACTGTTTTCTGTAGTTTACACTCGCACTATTTTGCGCAGCGTACTATTTTATGCAGTTTATCACTCGCGCTATTTTGCGCAGCGCACTGTTTTGTGCAGTTTACACTCGCGCTATTTTGCGCAACGCACTGTTTTGTGCAGTTTACACTCGCGCTATTTTGCATAGCGCACTGTTTTGTGCACTTTATCACACGCGGTATTTTGCGCAGCGCACTGTTTTGTGCACTTTATCAGTCGTGCTATTTTGCGCAGCGCACTGTTTTGTGCACTTTACACTCGCGCTATTTTGCGCAGCGCACTGTTTTGTGCAGTTTATCACTCGCGCTATTTTGCGCACCGCACTGTTTTGTGCAGTTTATCACTCGCGCTATTTTACGCAGCGCACTGTTTTGTGCAGTTTATACTCGTGCTATTTTGCGCAGCGTACTGTTTTCTGCAGTTTATCACTCGCGCTATTTTGCACAGCGCACTGTTTTGTGCAGTTTATCACGCGCGCTATTTTGCGCAGCACACTGTTCTGTGCAGTTTATCACTCGCGCTATTTTGCGCACCGCACTGTTTTGTGCAGTTTATCACTAGCGCTATTTTGCGCAGCGCACTGTTTTGTGCAGTTTACACCCGCGCTATTTTGCGCAGCGCACTGTTTTGTGCACTTTATCACACGCGGTATTTTGCACAGTGCACTGTTTTGTGCAGTTTATCACTCGCGCTGCTTTGCGCAGCGCACTGTTTTGTGCAGTTTACACTCGCGCTATTCTGCACAGCGCACTGTTTTGTGCAGTTTACACTCGCGCTGTTTTGCGCAGCGTACTGTTTTGTGCAGTTTTTTCACTGGCGCTATTTTGCGCAGCGCACTGTTTTGTGCACTTTATCACTCGCGGTATTTTGCACAGCGCACTGTTTTCTGCAGTTTATCACTCGCGCTATTTTGCGCAGCGCCCTGTTTTGTGCAGTTAACACTCGCGCTATTTTGCGCAGCGCACTGTTTTGTGCAGTTTACACTCGCGCTATTCTGCGCAGCGCACTGTTTTGTGCAGTTTACACTCGCGCTATTTTGCGCGGCGCACTGTTTTGTGCAGTTTATCACTCGCGCTATTTTGCGCACCGCACTTTTTGTGCAGTTTATCACGCGTGCTATTTTGCGCAGGGCACTATTTTGTGCAGTTTACACTCGCGCTATTTTGCGCACCGCTCTGTTTTGTGCAGTTTACACTCGCGTTACTTTGCGCAGCGTACTGTTTTGTGCAGTTTATCACTCACGCTATTTTGCGCAGCGCACTGTTTTGTGCAGTTTACACTCGCGCTATTTTGCGCAGCGTACTGTTTTTAGCAGTTTTTTCACTCGCGCTATTTTGCGCAGCGCACTGTTTTGTGCACTTTATCACTCGCGGTATTTTGCGCAGCGCACTGTTTTCTGCAGTTTATCACTCTCGCTATTTTGCGCAGCGCACTGTTTTGTGCAGTTTACACTCGCGCTATTTTGCGCAGCGCACTGTTTTGTGCAGTTTACACTCGCGCTATTTTGCGCAGCGCACTGTTTTGTGGAGTTTATCACTCGCGCTATTTTGCGCAGCGCACTGTTTTGTGCAGTTTACACACGCGCTATTTTGCGCAGCGCACTGTTTTGTGCAGTTTACACTCGCGCTATTTTGCGCACCGCTCTGTTTTGTGCAGTTTACACTCGCGCTATTTTGCGCAGCGCACTGTTTTGTGCAGTTTATCACTCGCGCTATTTTGCGCAGCGCACTGTTTTGTGCAGTTTACACTCGCGCTATTTTGCGCAGCGTACTGTTTTTAACAGTTTTTTCACTCGCGCTATTTTGCGCAGCGCACTGTTTTGTGCACTTTATCACTCGCGGTATTTTGCGCAGCGCACTGTTTTCTGCAGTTTATCACTCTCGCTATTTTGCGCAGCGCCCTGTTTTGTGCAGTTTACACTCGCGTATTTTGCGCGGCGCACTGTTTTGTGCAGTTTATCACTCGCGCTATTTTGCGCAGCGCACTGTTTTCTGCAGTTTATCACGCGCGCTATTTTGCGCAGCGCACTGTTTTCTGCAGTTTGCACTCGCGCTATTTTGCGCGGCGCCCTGTTTTGTGCAGTTTATCACTCGCGTTATTTTGCGCAGCGCACTGTTTTCTGCAGTTTATCACGCGCGCTATTTTGCGCAGCGCATTGTTTTCTGCAGTTTACACTCGCGCTATGTTGCGCGGCATACTGTTTTCTGTAGTTTATCACCCGCGCTATTTTGCGCAGCGTACTATTTTGTGCAGTTTACACTCGCACTATTTTGCGCAGCGCACAGTTTTGTGCAGTTTACACTCGCGTTATTTTGCGCAGCGCACTGTTTTGTGCAGTTTATCACTCGCGCTATTTTGCGCCCCGCACTGTTTTGTGCAGTTTACACTCGCGCTATTTTGCGCAGCGTACTGTTTTGTGCAGTTTATCACTCGCGCTATTTTGTGCACCGCACTGTTTTGTGCAGTTTACACTCGCGCTATTTTGCAGAGCGCACTGTTTTGTGTGGTTTATCACTCGCGCTATTTTGCGCAGCGCACTATTTTGTGCAGTTTATCACTCGCGCAATTTTGAGCCCGCACTGTTTTATGCAGTTTACCCTCGCGCTATTTTGCGCAGCGTACTGTTTCGTGCAGTTTATCACTCGCGCTATTTTGCGCACCGCACAGTTTTGTGCAGTTTACAATCGCGCTATTTTGCAGAGCGCACTGTTTTGTGCACTTTATCACTCGCGCTATTTTGCGCAGCGCACTGTTTTGTGCAGTATACACTCCCACTATTTTGCGCAGCGCACTGTTTTGTGCAGTTTATCACTCGTGCTATTTTGCGCACCGCACTGTTTTGTGCAGTTCATCACTCGCGCAATTTTGTGCAGCGCACTGTTTTGTGCAGTTTACACTCTCGCTATTTTGCACAGCGCACTGTTTTGTGCAATTTACACTCGTGCTATTTTGCGCAGCGCACTGTTTTCTGCAGTTTATCACCCGCGCTGTTTTGCGGAGCGCACTGTTTTCTGTAGTTTACACTCGCACTATTTTGCGCAGCGTACTGTTTTATGCAGTTTATCACTCGCGCTATTTTGCGCAGCGCACTGTTTTGTGCAGTTTACACTCGCGCTATTTTGCGCAACGCACTGTTTTGTGCAGTTTACACTCGCGCTATTTTGCGCAGTGCACTGTTTTGTGCACTTTATCACACGCGGTATTTTGCGCAGCGCACTGTTTTGTGCACTTTATCACTCGTGCTATTTTGCGCAGCGCACTGTTTTGTGCAGTTTCCACTCGCGCTATTTTGCGCAGCGCACTGTTTTGTGCAGTTTATCACTCGCGCTGTTTTGCGCACCGCACTGTTTTGTGTAGTTTATCACTCGCGCTATTTTGCGCAGCGCACTGTTTTGTGTAGTTTATACTCGTGCTATTTTGCGCAGCGTACTGTTTTCTGCAGTTTATCACTCGCGCTATTTTGCGCAGCGCACTGTTTTGTGCAGTTTATCACGCGCGCTATTTTAAGCAGCACACTGTTCTGTGCAGTTTATCACTCGCGCTATTTTGTGCACCGCACTGTTTTGTGCAGTTTATCACTAGCGCTATTTTGCGCAGCGCACTGTTTTGTGCAGTTTACACTCGCGCTATTTTGCGCAGCGCACTGTTTTGTGCACTTTATCACACGCGGTATTTTGCACAGTGCACTGTTTTGTGCAGTTTATCACTCGCGCTGCTTTGCGCAGCGCACTGTTTTGTGCAGTTTACACTCGCGCTATTCTGCGCAGCGCACTGTTTTGTGCAGTTTACACTCGCGCTATTTTGCGCAGCGCACTGTTTTGTGCAGTTTATCATTCGTGCTATTTTGCGCACCGCACTGTTTTGTGCAGTTTATCACTCGCGCTATTTTGCGCAACGCACTGTTTTGTGCAGTTTACACTCGTGCTATTTTGCGCAGCGTACTGTTTTCTGCACTTTATCACAATTGGTATTTTGCGCAGCGCACTGTTTTCTGCAGTTTATCACTCTCGCTATTTTGCGCAGCGCCTCTTTTGTGCAGTTTACACTCGCGCTATTTTGTGCGGCGCACTGTTTTGGCAGTTTATCACTCGCGCTATTTTGCGCTGCGCACTGTTTTCTGCAGTTTATCACGCGCGCTATTTTGCGCGGCGCACTGTTTTCTGCAGTTTACACTCGCGCTATTTTTTGCGGCGCACTGTTTTGTGCAGTTTATCACTCGCGTTATTTTGCGCAGCGCACTGTTTTCTGCAGTTTATCACGCGCGCTACTTTGCGCAGCGCATTGTTTTCTGCAGTTTACACTCGCGCTATTTTGCGCAGCGTACTGTTTTCTGCAGTTTATCACCCGCGCTATTTTGCGCAGCGTACTATTTTGTGCAGTTTACAGTCGCGCTATTTTGCGCAGCGCACTATTTTGTGCAGTTTCCACTCGCGCTATTTTGCGCAGCGCACTGTTTTGTGCAGTTTACACTCGCGTTATTTTGCGCTGCGCACTGTTTTGTGCAATTTATCACTCGCGCTATTTTGCGCCCCGCACTGTTTTGTGTAGTTTACACTCGCGCTATTTTGCGCAGCGTACTATTTTGTGCTGTTTATCACTCGCGCTATTTTGGGCACCGCACTGTTTTGTGCAGTTTACACTCGCGCTATTTTGCAGAGCGCACTGTTTTGTGCACTTTATCACTCGCGCTATTTTGCGCAGCGCACTATTTTGTGCAATTTATCACTCGCGCTATTTTGCGCCCCGCACTGTTTTGTTCAGTTTACACTCGCGCTATTTTGCGCAGCGTACTGTTTTGTGCAGTTTATCACTCGCGCTATTTTGCGCACCGCACTGTTTTGTGCAGTTTACACTCGCGCTATTTTGCAGAGCGCACTGTTTTGTGCACTTTATCACTCGCGCTATTTTGCGCAGCGCACTGTTTTGTGCACTTTACACTCCCACTATTTTGCGCAGCGCACTGTTTTGTGCAGTTTATCACTCGTGCTATGTTGCGCACCGCACTGTTTTGTGCAGTTTATCACTCGCGCAATTTTGTGCAGCGCACTGTTTTGTGCAGTTTACACTCTCGCTATTTTGCACAGCGCACTGTTTTGTGCAGTTTACACTCGTGCTATTTTGCCCAGCGCACTGTTTTGTGCAGTTTATCACTCGCGCTATTTTGCGGAGCGCACTGTTTTCTGTAGTTTACACTCGCACTATTTTGCGCAGCGTCCTGTTTTATGCAGTTTATCACTCGCGCTATTTTGCGCAGCACACTGTTTTGTGCAGTTTACACTCGCGCTATTTTCGCAGCG
This sequence comes from Camellia japonica, assembly GCA_030407325.1. Taxonomy (NCBI): domain Eukaryota; kingdom Viridiplantae; phylum Streptophyta; class Magnoliopsida; order Ericales; family Theaceae; genus Camellia; species Camellia japonica. The sequence continues at coordinate 26,237 of JAPPVO010002830.1, read as the reverse complement.
CACTGTTTTGTGCACTTTATCACACGCGGTATTTTGCGCAGCGCACTGTTTTGTGCACTTTATCACTCGTGCTATTTTGCGCAGTGCACTGTTTTGTGCAGTTTACACTCGCGCTATTTTGCGCAGCGCACTGTTTTGTGCAGTTTATCACTCGCGCTATTTTGCGCACCGCACTGTTTTGTGCAGTTTATCACTCGCGCTATTTTGCGCAGCGCACTGTTTTGTGCAGTTTATACTCGTGCTATTTTGCGCAGCGTACGTTTTCTGCAGTGTATCACTCGCGCTATTTTGCAAAGCGCACCGTTTTGTGCAGTTTATCACGCGCGCTATTTTGCGCAGCACACTGTTCTGTGCAGTTTATCACTCGCGCTATTTTGCGCACCGCACTGTTGTGCAGTTTAGTTTATCACTCGCGCTATGTTGCGCAGCGCACTGTTTTGTGCAGTTTACACTCGCGCTATTTTGCACAGCGCACTGTTTTGTGCACTTTATCACACGTGGTATTTTGCGCAGCGCACTGTTTTGTGCACTTTATCACTCGCGCTATTTTGCGCAGCGCACTGTTTTGTGCAGTTTACACTCGCGCTATTTTGCGCAGCGCACTGTTTTGTGCAGCTTACACTCGCGCTATTCTGCGCAGCGCACTGTTTTGTGCAGTTTATCACTCGCGCTATTTTGCGCACCGCACTATTTTGTGCAATCTATCACTCGCGCTATTTTGCGCAGCGCACTGTTTTGTGCAGTTTACACTCACGCTATTTTGCGCAGCGTACTGTTTTGTGCAGTTTATCACTCGCGCTATTTTGCGCAGCGCACTGTTTTGTGCAGTTTACACTCGCGCTATTTTGCGCAGCGTACTGTTTTGTGCAATTTATCACTCGCGCTATTTTGCCCGGCGCACTATTTTGTGCAGTTTACACTCGCGCTATTTTGCGCAGCGCACTGTTTTGTGCAGTTTATCACTCGCGCTATTTTGCGCAGCGCACTGTTTTTTGCAGTTTATCACTCGCGCTATTTTGCGCAGCGCACTGTTTTGTGCAGTTTACACTCACGCTATTTTGCGCAGCGTACTGTTTTGTGCAGTTTATCACTCGCGCTATTTTGCGCAGCGCACTGTTTTGTGCAGTTTACACTCGCGCTATTTTGCGCAGCGTACTGTTTTGTGCAGTTTATCACTCGCGCTATTTTGCGCGGCGCACTGTTTTGTGCAGTTTACACTCGCGCTATTTTGCGCCGCGCACTGTTTTGTGCAGTTTATCACTCGCGCTATTTTGCGCAGCGCACTGTGTTGTGCAGTTTATCACTCGCGCTATTTTGCGCAGCGCACTGTTTTGTGCAGTTTATCACTCGCGCTATTTTGCGCAGCGTACTGTTTTGTGCAGTTTACACTCGCGCTATTTTGCGCAGCGCACTGTTTTGTGCAGTTTATCACTCACGCTATTATTTTGCGCAGCGCACTATTTTGTGCACTTTATCACTCGCGCTATTTTGCGCACCGCACTGTTTTGTGCAGTTTATCACTCGCGCTATTTTGCGCAGCGCACAGTTTTGTGCAGTTTACACTCGTGCTATTTTACGCAGCGTACTGTTTTCTGCAGTTTATCACTCGCGCTATTTTGCGCAGCGCACTGTTTTGTGCAGTTTACACGTGCGCTATTTTGCGCTGCGCACTGTTTTGTGCAGTTTATCACTCGCGCTATTTTGCGCACCGCACTGTTTTGTGCAGTTTACACTCGCGCTATTTTGCGCAGCGTACTATTTTGTGCAGTTTATCACTCGCGCTATTTTGCGCAGCGCACTGTTTTGTCCAATTTATCACTCGCGCTATTTTGCGCACCGCACTGTTTTGTGCAGTTTACACTCGCGCTATTTTGCGCAGCGTACTGTTTTGTGCAGTTTATCACTCGCGCTATTTTGCACAGCGCACTGTTTTGTGCAGTTTACACTCGCGCTATTTTGCGCAGCGCACTGTTTTGTGCAGTTTATCACTTGCGCTATTTTGCGGAGCGTACTGTTTTGTGCAGTTTACACTCGCGCTATTTTGCGCAGCGCACTGTTTTGTGCAGTTTACACTCGCGCTATTTTGGGCAGCGTACTGTTTTGTGCAGTTTATCACTCGCGCTATTTTGCGCAGCGCACTGTTTTGTGCAGTTTACACTCGCGCTATTTTGCACAGCGCACTGTTTTGTGCACTTTATCACACGTGGTATTTTGCGCAGCGCACTGTTTTGTGCACTTTATCACTCGCGCTATTTTGCGCAGCGCACTGTTTTGTGCAGTTTACACTCGCGCTATTTTGCGTAGCGCACTGTTTTGTGCAGCTTACACTCGCGCTATTTGCGCAGCGCACTGTTTTGTGCAGTTTATCACTCGCGCTATTTTGCGCACCGCACTATTTTTGCAGTTATCACTCGCGCTATTTTGCGCAGCGCACTGTTTTGTGCAGTTTACACTCACGCTATTTTGCGCAGCGTACTGTTTTGTGCAGTTTATCACTCACGCTATTTTGCGCAGCGCACTGTTTTGTGCAGTTTACACTCGCGCTATTTTGCGCAGCGTACTGTTTTGTGCAATTTATCACTCGCGCTATTTTGCCCGGCGCACTGTTTTGTGCAGTTTACACTCGCGCTATTTTGCGCAGCGCACTGTTTTGTGCAGTTTATCACTCGCACTATTTTGCGCAGCGCACTATTTTATGCAGTTTACACGCGCGCTATTTTGCGCAGCGCAATGTTTTGTGCAGTTTACACTCGCGCTATTTTGCGCAGCGCACTGTTTTGTGCAGTTTACACTCGTGATATTTTGTGCAGCGCAATGTTTTGTGCAGTTTACACTCGCGCTATTTTGCGCAGCGCACCGTTTTGTGCAGTTTACACTCGCGCTATTTTGCGCAGCGCATTGTTTTGTGCAGTTTACACTCGCGCTATTTTGCGCAGCGCACTGTTTTGTGCAGTTTATACTCGTGCTATTTTGCGCAGCGTACTGTTTTCTGCAGTGTATCACTCGCGCTATTTTGCAAAGCGCACCGTTCTGTGCAGTTTATCACGCGCGCTATTTTGCGCAGCACACTGTTCTGTGCAGTTTATCACTCGCGCTATTTTGCGCACCGCACTGTTCTGTGCAGTTTAGTTTATCACTCGCGCTATTTTGCGCAGCGCACTGTTTTGTGCAGTTTACACTCGCGCTATTTTGCACAGCGCACTGTTTTGTGCACTTTATCACACGTGGTATTTTGGGCAGCGCACTGTTTTGTGCACTTTATCACTCGCGCTATTTTGCGCAGCGCACTGTTTTGTGCAGTTTACACTCGCGCTATTTTGTGCAGCGTACTGTTTTGTGCAGTTTATCACTCACGCTATTTTGCGCAGCGCACTGTTTTGTGCAGTTTACACTCGCGCTATTTTGCACAGCGCACCGTTTTTTGCACTTTATCACACGTGGTATTTTGCGCAACGGACTGTTTTGTGCACTTTATCACTCGCGCTATTTTGCGCAGCGCACTGTTTTGTACAGTTTACGCTCGCGCTATTTTGCGCAGCGCACTGTTTTGTGCAGCTTACACTCGCCCTATTCTGCGCAGCGCACTGTTTTGTGCAGTTTATCACTCGCGCTATTTTGCGCACCGCACTGTTTTGTGCAGTTTATCACTCGCGCTATTTTGCACAGCGCACTGTTTTGTGCAGTTTACACTCGCGCTATTTTGCGCAGCGCACTCTTTTGTGCAGTTTATCACTCGCGCTATTTTGCGAACCGTACTGTTTTGTGCAGTTTATCACTCACGCTATTTTGCGCACCGCACTGTTTTCTGCAGTTTAGACTCGTGCTATTTTGCGCAGCGTACTGTTTTGTGCAGTTTATCACTCGCCCTATTTTGCGCAACGTACTGTTTTGTGCAGTTTATCACTCGCGCTATTTTGCGCAGCGCACTATTTTATGCAGTTTACACGCGCGCTATTTTGCGCAGCGCAATGTTTTGTGCAGTTTACACTCGCGCTATTTTGCGCAGCGCACTGTTTTGTGCAGTTTACACTCGTGATATTTTGTGCAGCGCAATGTTTTGTGCAGTTTACACTCGCGCTATTTTGCGCAGCGCACCGTTTTGTGCAGTTTACACACGCGCTATTTTGCGCAGCGCATTGTTTTGTGCAGTTTACACTCGCGCTATTTTGCGCAGCGCACCGTTTTGTGCAGTTTATCACTCGCGCTATTTTGCGCACCGCACTGTTTTATGCAGTTTATCACTCGCGCTATTTTGCGCACCGCACTGTTTTGTGCAATTTACACTCGCGCTATTTTGCGCAGCGTACTGTTTTGTGCAGTTTATCACTCGCGCTATTTTGCGCAGCGCACTGTTTTGTGCAGTTTACACTCGCGCTATTTTGCGCAGCGCAATGTTTCGTACAGTTTACACTCGCGCTATTCTGCGCAGCGCACTGTTTTGTGCAGTTTATCACTCGCGCTATTTTGCGCACCGCACTGTTTTGTGCAGTTTACACTCGCGCTATTTTGCGCAGCGTACTGTTTTGTGCAGTTTATCACTCGCGCTATTTTGCACAGCGCACTGTTTTGTGCAGTTTACACTCGCGCTATTTTGCGCAGCGCACTGTTTTGTGCAGTTTATCACTCGCGCTATTTTGCGCAGCGCACTGTGTTGTGCAGTTTGTCACTCGCGCTATTTTGCGCAGCGCACTGTTTTGTGCAGTTTATCACTCGCGCTATTTTGCGGAGCGTACTGTTTTGTGCAGTTTACACTCGCGTTATTTTGCGCAGCGCACTGTTTTGTGCAGTTTACACTCGCGTTATTTTGCGCAGCGTACTGTTTTGTGCAGTTTATCACTCGCGCTATTTTGCGCAGCGCACTGTTTTGTGCAGTTTACCCTCGCGCTATTTTGCACAGCGCACAGTTTTGTGCACTTTATCACACGTTGTATTTTGCGCAGCGCACTGTTTTGTGCACTTTATCACTCGCGCTATTTTGCGCACTGCACTGTTTTGTGCGTTTATCACTCGCGCTATTTTGCGCAGCGCACAGTTTTTTGCAGTTTACATTCGTGCTATTTTACGCAGCGTACTGTTTTCTGCAGTTTATCACTCGCGCTATTTTGCGCAGCGCACTGTTTTGTGCTGTTTACACGTGCGCTATTTTGCGCAGCGTACTATTTTGTGCAGTTTACACTCGCGCTATTTTGCGCAGCGCATTGTTTTGTGCAGTTTATCACTCGCGCTATTTTGCGCTGCGCACTGTTTTGTGCAGTTTATCACTCGCGCTATTTTGCGCACCGCACTGTTTTGTGCAGTTTACACTCGCGCTATTTTGCGCAGCGTACTATTTTGTGCAGTTTATCACTCGCGCTATTTTGCGCAGCGCACTGTTTTGTCCAATTTACACTCGCGCTATTTTGCGCAGCGCACTGTTTTGTGCAGTTTACACTCGAGCTATTTTGCGCAGCGTACTGTTTTGTGCAGTTTATCACTCGCGCTATTTTGCACAGCGCACTGTTTTGTGCAGTTTACGCTCGCGCTATTTTGCGCAGCGCACTGTTTTGTGCAGTTTATCACTGGCGCTATTTTGCGGAGCGTACTGTTTTGTGCAGTTTACACTCGCGCTATTTTGCGCAGCGCACTGTTTTGTGCAGTTTACACTCGCGCTATTTTGCGCAGCGTACTGTTTTGTGCAGTTTATCACTCGCGCTATTTTGCGCAGCGCACTGTTTTGTGCAGTTTACACTCGCGCTATTTTGCACAGCGCACTGTTTTGTGCACTTTATCACACGTGGTATTTTGCGCAGCGCACTATTTTGTGCACTTTATCACTCGCGCTATTTTGCGCAGCGCACTGTTTTGTACAGTTTACACTCGCGCTATTTTGCGCAGCGCACTGTTTTGTGCAGCTTACACTCGCCCTATTCTGCGCAGCGCACTGTTTTGTGCAGTTTATCACTCGCGCTATTTTGCGCACCGCACTGTTTTGTGCAGTTTATCACTCGCGCTATTTTGCGCAGCGCACTGTTTTGTGCAGTTTACACTCGCGCTATTTTGCGCAGCGCACTCTTTTGTGCAGTTTATCACTCGCGCTATTTTGCGAACCGTACTGTTTTGTGCAGTTTATCACTCACGCTATTTTGCGCACCGCACTGTTTTCTGCAGTTTAGACTCGTGCTATTTTGCGCAGCGTACTGTTTTGTGCAGTTTATCACTCGCCCTATTTTGCGCAACGTACTGTTTTGTCCAGTTTATCACTTGCGCTATTTTGCGCAGCGCACTATTTTATGCAGTTTACACGCGCGCTATTTTGCGCAGCGCAATGTTTTGTGCAGTTTACACTCGCGCTATTTTGCGCAGCGCACTGTTTTGTGCAGTTTACACTCGTGACATTTTGTGCAGCGCAATGTTTTGTGCAGTTTACACTCACGCTATTTTGCGCCGCGCACCGTTTTGTGCAGTTTACACTCGCGCTATTTTGCGCAGCGCATTGTTTTGTGCAGTTTACACTCGTGCTATTTTGCGCAGCGCACCGTTTTGTGCAGTTTATAACTCGCGCTATTTTGCGCACCGCACTGTTTTATGCAGTTTATCACTCGCGCTATTTTGCGCACCGCACTGTTTTGTGCAGTTTACACTCGCGCTATTTTGCGCAGCGTACTGTTTTGTGCAGTTTACACTCGCGCTATTTTGCGCAGCGCACTGTTTTGTGCAGTTTACACTCGCGCTATTTTGCGCAGCGCAATGTTTCGTACAGTTTACACTCGCGCTATTCTGCGCAGCGCACTGTTTTGTGCAGTTTATCACTCGCACTATTTTGTGCACCGCACTGTTTTGTGCAGTTTACACTCGCGCTATTTTGCGCAGCGTACTGTTTTGTGCAGTTTATCACTCGCGCTATTTTGCACAGCGCACTGTTTTGTGCAGTTTACACTCGCGCTATTTTGCGCAGCGCACTGTTTTGTGCAGTTTATCACTCGCGCTATTTTGCGCAGCGCACTGTTTGTGCAGTTTATCACTCGCGCTATTTTGCGCAGCGCACTGTTTTGTACAGTTTATCCCTCGCGCTATTTTGCGGAGCGTACTGTTTTGTGCAGTTTACACTCGCGTTATTTTGCGCAGCGCACTGTTTTGTGCAGTTTACACTCGCGCTATTTTGCGCAGCGCACTGTTTTGTGCACTTTATCACACGTGGTATTTTGCGCAGCGCACTGTTTTGTGCACTTTATCACTCGCGCTATTTTGCGCACTGCACTGTTTTGTGCAGTTTATCACTCGCGCTATTTTGCGCAGCGCACTGTTTTGTGCAGTTTACATTCGTGCTATTTTACGCAGCGTACTATTTTCTGCAGTTTATCACTCGCGCTATTTTGCGCAGCGCACTGTTTTGTGCAGTTTACACGTGCGCTATTTTGCGCTGCGCACTCTTTTGTGCAGTTTATCACTCGCGCTATTTTGCGTACCGCACTGTTTTGTGCTGTTTACACTCGCGCTATTTTGCGCAGCGTACTATTTTTTGCAGTTTATCACTCGCGCTATTTTGCGCAGTGCACTGTTTTGTCCAATTTATCACTCGCGCTATTTTGCACACCGCACTGTTTTGTGCAGTTTACACTCGTGCTATTTTGCGCAGCGTCCTGTTTTGTGCAGTTTATCACTCGCGCTATTTTGCACAGCGCACTGTTTTGTGCAGTTTACACTCGCGCTATTTTGCGCAGCGCAATGTTTTGTGCAGTTTATCACTCGCGCTATTTTGCGCAGCGCACTGTGTTGTGCAGTTTATCACTCGCGCTATTTTGCGCAGCGCACTGTTTTGTGCAGTTTATCACTCGCGCTATTTTGCCCAGCGCACTGTTTTGTGCAGTTTACACTCGCGCTATTCTGCGCAGCGCACTGTTTTGTGCAGTTTATCACTCGCGCTATTTTGCGCACCGCACTGTTTTGTGCAGTTTACACTCGCGCTATTTTGCGCAGCGTACTATTTTGTCCAGTTTATCACTCGCGCTATTTTGCGCAGCGCACTGTTTTGTCCAATTTATCACTCGCGCTATTTTGCGCACCGCACTGTTTTGTGCAGTTTACACTCGAGCTATTTTACGCAGCGCACTGTTTTGTCCAATTTATCACTCGCGCTATTTTGCGCACCGCACTGTTTTTTGCAGTTTATCACTCGCGCTATTTTGCGCAGCGCACTGTGTTGTGCAGTTTATCACTCGTGCTATTTTGCGCAGCGCACTGTTTTGTGCAGTTTACACTCGCGCTATTTTGCGCAGCGCACTCTTTTGTGCAGTTTACACTCGCGCTATTTTGCGCAGCGTACTGTTTTGTGCAGTTTATCACTCGCGCTATTTTGCGCAGCGCACTGTTTTGTGCAGTTTACACTCGCGCTATTTTTCACAGCGCACTGTTTTGTGCACTTTATCACACGTGGTATTTTGCGCAGCGCACTGTTTTGTGCACTTTATCACTCGCGCTATTTTGCGCAGCGCACTGTTTTGTGCAGCTTACACTCGCGCTATTCTGCGCAGCGCACTGTTTTGTGCAGTTTATCACTCGCGCTATTTTGCGCACCGCACTGTTTTGTGCAGTTTATCACTCGCGCTATTTTGCGCAGCGCACTGTTTTGTGCAGTTTATCACTCGCGCTATTTTGCGAACCGTACTGTTTTGTGCAGTTTATCACTCACGCTATTTTGCGCACCGCACTGTTTCGCTGGCAAAATAGCGCGAGTGATAACATGCACAAAACAGTGCGCTGCGCAAAATAGCGCGAGTGATAAACTGCACAAAACAGTGCGCTGCGCAAAATAGCGCGAGTGAAAACTGCACAAAACAGTGCGCTGCGCACAAATAGCGCGAGTGATAAACTGCACAAAACAGTGCGCTGCGCAAAATAGCGCGAGTGATAAACTGCACAAAACAGTGCGCTGCGCAAAATAGCGCGAGTGATAAACTGCACAAAACAGTGCGCTGCGCAAAATAGCGCGAGTGATAAACTGCACAAAACAGTGCGCTGCGCAAAATAGCGCGAGGGTGTAAACTGCACAAAACAGTGCGCTGCGCAAAATAGCGCGAGTGATAAACTGCACAAAACAGTGCGCTGCGCAAAATAGCGCGAGTGATAAACTGCACAAAACAGTGCGCTGCGCAAAATAGCGCGAGTGTAAACTGCACAAAACAGTGCGCTGCGCAAAATAGCGCGAGTGATAAACTGCACAAAACAGTGCGCTGCGCAAAATAGCGCGAGTGATAAACTGCACAAAACAGTGCGCTGCGCAAAATAGCGCGAGTGATAAACTGCACAAAACAGTGCGCTGCGCAAAATAGCGCGAGGTGTAAACTGCACAAAACAGTGCGCTGCGCAAAATAGCGCGAGTGATAAAGCACAAAACAGTGCGCTGCGCAAAATAGCGCGAGTGATAAACTGCACAAAACAGTGCGCTGCGCAAAATAGCGCGAGTGATAAACTGCACAAAACAGTGCGCTGCGCAAAATAGCGCGAGTGATAAACTGCACAAAACAGTGCGCTGCGCAAAATAGCGCGAGTGATAAACTGCACAAAACAGTGCGCTGCGCAAAATAGCGCGAGTGATAAACTGCACAAAACAGTGCGCTGCGCAAAATAGCGCGAGTGATAAACTGCACAAAACAGTGCGCTGCGCAAAATAGCGCGAGTGTAAACTGCACAAAACAGTGCGCTGCGCAAAATAGCGCGAGTGATAAACTGCACAAAACAGTGCGCTGCGCAAAATAGCGCGAGTGATAAACTGCACAAAACAGTGCGCTGCGCAAAATAGCGCGAGTGTAAACTGCACAAAACAGTGCGCTGCGCAAAATAGCGCGAGTGATAAACTGCACAAAACAGTGCGCTGCGCAAAATAGCGCGAGTGATAAACTGCACAAAACAGTGCGCTGCGCAAAATAGCGCGAGTGTAAACTGCACAAAACAGTGCGCTGCGCAAAATAGCGCGAGTGATAAACTGCACAAAACAGTGCGCTGCGCAAAATAGCGCGAGTGATAAACTGCACAAAACAGTGCGCTGCGCAAAATAGCGCGAGTGATAAACTGCACAAAACAGTGCGCTGCGCAAAATAGCGCGAGTGATAAACTGCACAAAACAGTGCGCTGCGCAAAATAGCGCGAGTGATAAACTGCACAAAACAGTGCGCTGCGCAAAATAGCGCGAGTGATAAACTGCACAAAACAGTGCGCTGCGCAAAATAGCGCGAGTGATAAACTGCACAAAACAGTGCGCTGCGCAAAATAGCGCGAGTGATAAACTGCACAAAACAGTGCGCTGCGCAAAATAGCGCGAGTGATAAACTGCACAAAACAGTGCGCTGCGCAAAATAGCGCGAGTGATAAACTGCACAAAACAGTGCGCTGCGCAAAATAGCGCGAGTGTAAACTGCACAAAACAGTGCGCTGCGCAAAATAGCGCGAGTGATAAACTGCACAAAAAGTGCGCTGCGCAAAATAGCGCGAGTGATAAACTGCACAAAACAGTGCGCTGCGCAAAATAGCGCGAGTGATAAACTGCACAAAACAGTGCGCTGCGCAAAATAGCGCGAGTGATAAACTGCACAAAACAGTGCGCTGCGCAAAATAGCGCGAGTGATAAACTGCCACAAAAACAGTGCGCTGCGCAAAATAGCGCGAGTGATAAACTGCACAAAACAGTGCGCTGCGCAAAATAGCGCGAGTGATAAACTGCACAAAACAGTGCGCTGCGCAAAATAGCGCGAGTGTAAACTGCACAAAACAGTGCGCTGCGCAAAATAGCGCGAGTGATAAACTGCACAAAACAGTGCGCTGCGCAAAATAGCGCGAGTGATAAACTGCACAAACAGTGCGCTGCGCAAAATAGCGCGAGTGATAAACTGCACAAAACAGTGCGCTGCGCAAAATAGCGCGAGTGATAAACTGCACAAAACAGTGCGCTGCGCAAAATAGCGCGAGTGATAAACTGCACAAAACAGTGCGCTGCGCAAAATAGCGCGAGTGATAAACTGCACAAAACAGTGCGCTGCGCAAAATAGCGCGAGTGTAAACTGCACAAAACAGTGCGCTGCGCAAAATAGCGCGAGTGATAAACTGCACAAACAGTGCGCTGCGCAAAATAGCGCGAGTGATAAACTGCACAAAACAGTGCGCTGCGCAAAATAGCGCGAGTGATAAACTGCACAAAACAGTGCGCTGCGCAAAATAGCGCGAGTGATAAACTGCACAAAACAGTGCGCTGCGCAAAATAGCGCGAGTGATAAACTGCACAAAACAGTGCGCTGCGCAAAATAGCGCGAGTGATAAACTGCACAAAACAGTGCGCTGCGCAAAATAGCGCGAGTGATAAACTGCACAAAACAGTGCGCTGCGCAAAATAGCGCGAGTATAAACTGCACAAAACAGTGCGCTGCGCAAAATAGCGCGAGTGATAAACTGCACAAAACAGTGCGCTGCGCAAAATAGCGCGAGTGATAAACTGCACAAAACAGTGCGCTGCGCAAAATAGCGCGAGTGTAAACTGCACAAAACAGTGCGCTGCGCAAAATAGCGCGAGTGATAAACTGCACAAAACAGTGCGCTGCGCAAAATAGCGCGAGTGATAAACTGCACAAAACAGTGCGCTGCGCAAAATAGCGCGAGTGATAAACTGCACAAAACAGTGCGCTGCGCAAAATAGCGCGAGTGATAAACTGCACAAAACAGTGCGCTGCGCAAAATAGCGCGAGTGATAAACTGCACAAAACAGTGCGCTGCGCAAAATAGCGCGAGTGATAAACTGCACAAAACAGTGCGCTGCGCAAAATAGCGCGAGTGATAAACTGCACAAAACAGTGCGCTGCGCAAAATAGCGCGAGTGTAAACTGCACAAAACAGTGCGCTGCGCAAAATAGCGCGAGTGATAAACACACAAACAGTGCGCTGCGCAAAATAGCGCGAGTGATAAACTGCACAAAACAGTGCGCTGCGCAAAATAGCGCGAGTGATAAACTGCACAAAACAGTGCGCTGCGCAAAATAGCGCGAGTGATAAACTGCACAAAACAGTGCGCTGCGCAAAATAGCGCGAGTGATAAACTGCACAAAACAGTGCGCTGCGCAAAATAGCGCGAGTGATAAACTGCACAAAACAGTGCGCTGCGCAAAATAGCGCGAGTGATAAACTGCACAAAACAGTGCGCTGCGCAAAATAGCGCGAGTGTAAACTGCACAAAACAGTGCGCTGCGCAAAATAGCGCGAGTGATAAACTGCACAAAACAGTGCGCTGCGCAAAATAGCGCGAGTGTAAACATGCACAAAACAGTGCGCTGCGCAAAATAGCGCGAGTGATAAACTGCACAAAACAGTGCGCTGCGCAAAATAGCGCGAGTGATAAACTGCACAAAACAGTGCGCTGCGCAAAATAGCGCGAGTGTAAACTGCACAAAACAGTGCGCTGCGCAAAATAGCGCGAGTGATAAACTGCACAAAACAGTGCGCTGCGCAAAATAGCGCGAGTGATAAACTGCACAAAACAGTGCGCTGCGCAAAATAGCGCGAGTGAAAAACTGCACAAAACAGTGCGCTGCGCAAAATAGCGCGAGTGATAAACTGCACAAAACAGTGCGCTGCGCAAAATAGCGCGAGTGATAAACTGCACAAAACAGTGCGCTGCGCAAAATAGCGCGAGTGATAAACTGCACAAAACAGTGCGCTGCGCAAAATAGCGCGAGTGTAAACTGCACAAAACAGTGCGCTGCGCAAAATAGCGCGAGTGATAAACTGCACAAAACAGTGCGCTGCGCAAAATAGCGCGAGTGATAAACTGCACAAAACAGTGCGCTGCGCAAAATAGCGCGAGTGTAAACTGCACAAAACAGTGCGCTGCGCAAAATAGCGCGAGTGATAAACTGCACAAAACAGTGCGCTGCGCAAAATAGCGCGAGTGATAAACTGCACAAAACAGTGCGCTGCGCAAAATAGCGCGAGTGATAAACTGCACAAAACAGTGCGCTGCGCAAAATAGCGCGAGTGATAAACTGCACAAAACAGTGCGCTGCGCAAAATAGCGCGAGTGATAAACTGCACAAAACAGTGCGCTGCGCAAAATAGCGCGAGTGATAAATGCACAAAACAGTGCGCTGCGCAAAATAGCGCGAGTGATAAACTGCACAAAACAGTGCGCTGCGCAAAATAGCGCGAGTGATAAACTGCACAAAACAGTGCGCTGCGCAAAATAGCGCGAGTGATAAACTGCACAAAACAGTGCGCTGCGCAAAATAGCGCGAGTGTAAACTGCACAAAACAGTGCGCTGCGCAAAATAGCGCGAGTGATGTAAACTGCACAAAACAGTGCGCTGCGCAAAATAGCGCGAGTGATAAACTGCACAAAACAGTGCGCTGCGCAAAATAGCGCGAGTGATAAACTGCACAAAACAGTGCGCTGCGCAAAATAGCGCGAGTGATAAACTGCACAAAACAGTGCGCTGCGCAAAATAGCGCGAGTGATAAACTGCACAAAACAGTGCGCTGCGCAAAATAGCGCGAGTGATAAACTGCACAAAACAGTGCGCTGCGCAAAATAGCGCGAGTGATAAACTGCACAAAACAGTGCGCTGCGCAAAATAGCGCGAGTGATAAACTGCACAAAACAGTGCGCTGCGCAAAATAGCGCGAGTGATAAACTGCACAAAACAGTGCGCTGCGCAAAATAGCGCGAGTGATAAACTGCACAAAACAGTGCGCTGCGCAAAATAGCGCGAGTGATAAACTGCACAAAACAGTGCGCTGCGCAAAATAGCGCGAGTGTAAACTGCACAAAACAGTGCGCTGCGCAAAATAGCGCGAGTGATAAACTGCACAAAACAGTGCGCTGCGCAAAATAGCGCGAGTGATAAACTGCACAAAACAGTGCGCTGCGCAAAATAGCGCGAGTGATAAACTGCACAAAACAGTGCGCTGCGCAAAATAGCGCGAGTGATAAACTGCACAAAACAGTGCGCTGCGCAAAATAGCGCGAGTGTAAACTGCACAAAACAGTGCGCTGCGCAAAATAGCGCGAGTGATAAACTGCACAAAACAGTGCGCTGCGCAAAATAGCGCGAGTGATAAACTGCACAAAACAGTGCGCTGCGCAAAATAGCGCGAGTGATAAACTGCACAAAACAGTGCGCTGCGCAAAATAGCGCGAGTGTAAACTGCACAAAACAGTGCGCTGCGCAAAATAGCGCGAGTGATAAACTGCACAAAACAGTGCGCTGCGCAAAATAGCGCGAGTGATAAACTGCACAAAACAGTGCGCTGCGCAAAATAGCGCGAGTGATAAACTGCACAAAACAGTGCGCTGCGCAAAATAGCGCGAGTGATAAACTGCACAAAACAGTGCGCTGCGCAAAATAGCGCGAGTGATAAACTGCACAAAACAGTGCGCTGCGCAAAATAGCGCGAGTGATAAACTGCACAAAACAGTGCGCTGCGCAAAATAGCGCGAGTGTAAACTGCACAAAACAGTGCGCTGCGCAAAATAGCGCGAGTGATAAACTGCACAAAACAGTGCGCTGCGCAAAATAGCGCGAGTGTAAACTGCACAAAACAGTGCGCTGCGCAAAATAGCGCGAGTGATAAACTGCACAAAACAGTGCGCTGCGCAAAATAGCGCGAGTGATAAACTGCACAAAACAGTGCGCTGGCGCAAAATAGCGCGAGTGATAAACTGCACAAAACAGTGCGCTGCGCAAAATAGCGCGAGTGATAAACTGCACAAAACAGTGCGCTGCGCAAAATAGCGCGAGTGATAAACTGCACAAAACAGTGCGCTGCGCAAAATAGCGCGAGTGTAAACTGCACAAAACAGTGCGCTGCGCAAAATAGCGCGAGTGATAAACTGCACAAAACAGTGCGCTGCGCAAAATAGCGCGAGTGATAAACTGCACAAAACAGTGCGCTGCGCAAAATAGCGCGAGTGATAAACTGCACAAAACAGTGCGCTGCGCAAAATAGCGCGAGTGATAAACTGCACAAAACAGTGCGCTGCGCAAAATAGCGCGAGTGTAAACTGCACAAAACAGTGCGCTGCGCAAAATAGCGCGAGTGTAAACTGCACAAAACAGTGCGCTGCGCAAAATAGCGCGAGTGTAAACTGCACAAAACAGTGCGCTGCGCAAAATAGCGCGAGTGATAAACTGCACAAAACAGTGCGCTGCGCAAAATAGCGCGAGTGATAAACTGCACAAAACAGTGCGCTGCGCAAAATAGCGCGAGTGATAAACTGCACAAAACAGTGCGCTGCGCAAAATAGCGCGAGTGTAAACTGCACAAAACAGTGCGCTGCGCAAAATAGCGCGAGTGATAAACTGCACAAAACAGTGCGCTGCGCAAAATAGCGCGAGTGATAAACTGCACAAAACAGTGCGCTGCGCAAAATAGCGCGAGTGATAAACTGCACAAAACAGTGCGCTGCGCAAAATAGCGCGAGTGATAAACTGCACAAAACAGTGCGCTGCGCAAAATAGCGCGAGTGTAAACTGCACAAAACAGTGCGCTGCGCAAAATAGCGCGAGTGATAAACTGCACAAAACAGTGCGCTGCGCAAAATAGCGCGAGTGATAAACTGCACAAAACAGTGCGCTGCGCAAAATAGCGCGAGTGATAAACTGCACAAAACAGTGCGCTGCGCAAAATAGCGCGAGTGTAAACTGCACAAAACAGTGCGCTGCGCAAAATAGCGCGAGTGATAAACTGCACAAAACAGTGCGCTGCGCAAAATAGCGCGAGTGATAAACTGCACAAAACAGTGCGCTGCGCAAAATAGCGCGAGTGATAAACTGCACAAAACAGTGCGCTGCGCAAAATAGCGCGAGTGATAAACTGCACAAAACAGTGCGCTGCGCAAAATAGCGCGAGTGTAAACTGCACAAAACAGTGCGCTGCGCAAAATAGCGCGAGTGATAAACTGCACAAAACAGTGCGCTGCGCAAAATAGCGCGAGTGATAAACTGCACAAAACAGTGCGCTGCGCAAAATAGCGCGAGTGATAAACTGCACAAAACAGTGCGCTGCGCAAAATAGCGCGAGTGATAAACTGCACAAAACAGTGCGCTGCGCAAAATAGCGCGAGTGATAAACTGCACAAAACAGTGCGCTGCGCAAAATAGCGCGAGTGATAAACTGCACAAAACAGTGCGCTGCGCAAAATAGCGCGAGTGATAAACTGCACAAAACAGTGCGCTGCGCAAAATAGCGCGAGTGATAAACTGCACAAAACAGTGCGCTGCGCAAAATAGCGCGAGTGATAAACTGCACAAAACAGTGCGCTGCGCAAAATAGCGCGAGTGATAAACTGCACAAAACAGTGCGCTGCGCAAAATAGCGCGAGTGATAAACTGCACAAAACAGTGCGCTGCGCAAAATAGCGCGAGTGATAAACTGCACAAAACAGTGCGCTGCGCAAAATAGCGCGAGTGATAAACTGCACAAAACAGTGCGCTGCGCAAAATAGCGCGAGTGTAAACTGCACAAAACAGTGCGCTGCGCAAAATAGCGCGAGTGATAAACTGCACAAAACAGTGCGCTGCGCAAAATAGCGCGAGTGATAAACTGCACAAAACAGTGCGCTGCGCAAAATAGCGCGAGTGTAAACTGCACAAAACAGTGCGCTGCGCAAAATAGCGCGAGTGATAAACTGCACAAAACAGTGCGCTGCGCAAAATAGCGCGAGTGATAAACTGCACAAAACAGTGCGCTGCGCAAAATAGCGCGAGTGTAAACTGCACAAAACAGTGCGCTGCGCAAAATAGCGCGAGTGATAAACTGCACAAAACAGTGCGCTGCGCAAAATAGCGCGAGTGATAAACTGCACAAAACAGTGCGCTGCGCAAAATAGCGCGAGTGATAAACTGCACAAAACAGTGCGCTGCGCAAAATAGCGCGAGTGTAAACTGCACAAAACAGTGCGCTGCGCAAAATAGCGCGAGTGATAAACTGCACAAAACAGTGCGCTGCGCAAAATAGCGCGAGTGTAAACTGCACAAAACAGTGCGCTGCGCAAAATAGCGCGAGTGATAAACTGCACAAAACAGTGCGCTGCGCAAAATAGCGCGAGTGTAAACTGCACAAAACAGTGCGCTGCGCAAAATAGCGCGAGTGTAAACTGCACAAAACAGTGCGCTGCGCAAAATAGCGCGAGTGATAAACTGCACAAAACAGTGCGCTGCGCAAAATAGCGCGAGTGATAAACTGCACAAAACAGTGCGCTGCGCAAAATAGCGCGAGTGATAAACTGCACAAAACAGTGCGCTGCGCAAAATAGCGCGAGTGATAAACTGCACAAAACAGTGCGCTGCGCAAAATAGCGCGAGTGATAAACTGCACAAAACAGTGCGCTGCGCAAAATAGCGCGAGTGATAAACTGCACAAAACAGTGCGCTGCGCAAAATAGCGCGAGTGATAAACTGCACAAAACAGTGCGCTGCGCAAAATAGCGCGAGTGATAAACTGCACAAAACAGTGCGCTGCGCAAAATAGCGCGAGTGATAAACTGCACAAAACAGTGCGCTGCGCAAAATAGCGCGAGTGATAAACTGCACAAAACAGTGCGCTGCGCAAAATAGCGCGAGTGATAAACTGCACAAAACAGTGCGCTGCGCAAAATAGCGCGAGTGATAAACTGCACAAAACAGTGCGCTGCGCAAAATAGCGCGAGTGATAAACTGCACAAAACAGTGCGCTGCGCAAAATAGCGCGAGTGATAAACTGCACAAAACAGTGCGCTGCGCAAAATAGCGCGAGTGATAAACTGCACAAAACAGTGCGCTGCGCAAAATAGCGCGAGTGATAAACTGCACAAAACAGTGCGCTGCGCAAAATAGCGCGAGTGATAAACTGCACAAAACAGTGCGCTGCGCAAAATAGCGCGAGTGTAAACTGCACAAAACAGTGCGCTGCGCAAAATAGCGCGAGTGATAAACTGCACAAAACAGTGCGCTGCGCAAAATAGCGCGAGTGATAAACTGCACAAAACAGTGCGCTGCGCAAAATAGCGCGAGTGATAAACTGCACAAAACAGTGCGCTGCGCAAAATAGCGCGAGTGTAAACTGCACAAAACAGTGCGCTGCGCAAAATAGCGCGAGTGATAAACTGCACAAAACAGTGCGCTGCGCAAAATAGCGCGAGTGTAAACTGCACAAAACAGTGCGCTGCGCAAAATAGCGCGAGTGATAAACTGCACAAAACAGTGCGCTGCGCAAAATAGCGCGAGTGATAAACTGCACAAAACAGTGCGCTGCGCAAAATAGCGCGAGTGATAAACATGCACAAAACAGTGCGCTGCGCAAAATAGCGCGAGTGATAAACTGCACAAAACAGTGCGCTGCGCAAAATAGCGCGAGTGATAAACTGCACAAAACAGTGCGCTGCGCAAAATAGCGCGAGTGTAAACTGCACAAAACAGTGCGCTGCGCAAAATAGCGCGAGTGATAAACTGCACAAAACAGTGCGCTGCGCAAAATAGCGCGAGTGTGTAAACTGCACAAAACAGTGCGCTGCGCAAAATAGCGCGAGTGATAAACTGCACAAAACAGTGCGCTGCGCAAAATAGCGCGAGTGATAAACTGCACAAAACAGTGCGCTGCGCAAAATAGCGCGAGTGATAAAACTGCACAAAACAGTGCGCTGCGCAAAATAGCGCGAGTGATAAACTGCACAAAACAGTGCGCTGCGCAAAATAGCGCGAGTGTAAACTGCACAAAACAGTGCGCTGCGCAAAATAGCGCGAGTGATAAACTGCACAAAACAGTGCGCTGCGCAAAATAGCGCGAGTGATAAACTGCACAAAACAGTGCGCTGCGCAAAATAGCGCGAGTGATAAACTGCACAAAACAGTGCGCTGCGCAAAATAGCGCGAGTGTAAACTGCACAAAACAGTGCGCTGCGCAAAATAGCGCGAGTGATAAACTGCACAAAACAGTGCGCTGCGCAAAATAGCGCGAGTGATAAACTGCACAAAACAGTGCGCTGCGCAAAATAGCGCGAGTGATAAACTGCACAAAACAGTGCGCTGCGCAAAATAGCGCGAGTGATAAACTGCACAAAACAGTGCGCTGCGCAAAATAGCGCGAGTGATAAACTGCACAAAACAGTGCGCTGCGCAAAATAGCGCGAGTGATAAACTGCACAAAACAGTGCGCTGCGCAAAATAGCGCGAGTGATAAACTGCACAAAACAGTGCGCTGCGCAAAATAGCGCGAGTGATAAACTGCACAAAACAGTGCGCTGCGCAAAATAGCGCGAGTGATAAACTGCACAAAACAGTGCGCTGCGCAAAATAGCGCGAGTGTAAACTGCACAAAACAGTGCGCTGCGCAAAATAGCGCGAGTGATAAACTGCACAAAACAGTGCGCTGCGCAAAATAGCGCGAGTGATAAACTGCACAAAACAGTGCGCTGCGCAAAATAGCGCGAGTGATAAACTGCACAAAACAGTGCGCTGCGCAAAATAGCGCGAGTGTAAACTGCACAAAACAGTGCGCTGCGCAAAATAGCGCGAGTGATAAACTGCACAAAACAGTGCGCTGCGCAAAATAGCGCGAGTGATAAACTGCACAAGCGCACTGTTTTGTGCAGTTTACACTCGCGCTATTTTGCGCAGCGCACTGTTTTGTGCAGTTTATCACTCGCGCTATTTTGCGCAGCGCACTGTTTTGTGCAGTTTATCACTCGCGCTATTTTGCGCAGCGCACTGTTTTGTGCAGTTTATCACTCGCGCTATTTTGCGCAGCGCACTGTTTTGTGCAGTTTATCACTCGCGCTATTTTGCGCAGCGCACTGTTTTGTGCAGTTTATCACTCGCGCTATTTTGCGCAGCGCACTGTTTTGTGCAGTTTATCACTCGCGCTATTTTGCGCAGCGCACTGTTTTGTGCAGTTTATCACTCGCGCTATTTTGCGCAGCGCACTGTTTTGTGCAGTTTACACTCGCGCTATTTTGCGCAGCGCACTGTTTTGTGCAGTTTATCACTCGCGCTATTTTGCGCAGCGCACTGTTTTGTGCAGTTTATCACTCGCGCTATTTTGCGCAGCGCACTGTTTTGTGCAGTTTATCACTCGCGCTATTTTGCGCAGCGCACTGTTTTGTGCAGTTTACACTCGCGCTATTTTGCGCAGCGCACTGTTTTGTGCAGTTTATCACTCGCGCTATTTTGCGCAGCGCACTGTTTTGTGCAGTTTATCACTCGCGCTATTTTGCGCAGCGCACTGTTTTGTGCAGTTTACACTCGCGCTATTTTGCGCAGCGCACTGTTTTGTGCAGTTTATCACTCGCGCTATTTTGCGCAGCGCACTGTTTTGTGCAGTTTATCACTCGCGCTATTTTGCGCAGCGCACTGTTTTGTGCAGTTTATCACTCGCGCTATTTTGCGCAGCGCACTGTTTTGTGCAGTTTATCACTCGCGCTATTTTGCGCAGCGCACTGTTTTGTGCAGTTTATCACTCGCGCTATTTTGCGCAGCGCACTGTTTTGTGCAGTTTATCACTCGCGCTATTTTGCGCAGCGCACTGTTTTGTGCAGTTTATCACTCGCGCTATTTTGCGCAGCGCACTGTTTTGTGCAGTTTACACTCGCGCTATTTTGCGCAGCGCACTGTTTTGTGCAGTTTATCACTCGCGCTATTTTGCGCAGCGCACTGTTTTGTGCAGTTTATCACTCGCGCTATTTTGCGCAGCGCACTGTTTTGTGCAGTTTATCACTCGCGCTATTTTGCGCAGCGCACTGTTTTGTGCAGTTTATCACTCGCGCTATTTTGCGCAGCGCACTGTTTTGTGCAGTTTATCACTCGCGCTATTTTGCGCAGCGCACTGTTTTGTGCAGTTTATCACTCGCGCTATTTTGCGCAGCGCACTGTTTTGTGCAGTTTATCACTCGCGCTATTTTGCGCAGCGCACTGTTTTGTGCAGTTTATCACTCGCGCTATTTTGCGCAGCGCACTGTTTTGTGCAGTTTATCACTCGCGCTATTTTGCGCAGCGCACTGTTTTGTGCAGTTTATCACTCGCGCTATTTTGCGCAGCGCACTGTTTTGTGCAGTTTATCACTCGCGCTATTTTGCGCAGCGCACTGTTTTGTGCAGTTTATCACTCGCGCTATTTTGCGCAGCGCACTGTTTTGTGCAGTTTATCACTCGCGCTATTTTGCGCAGCGCACTGTTTTGTGCAGTTTATCACTCGCGCTATTTTGCGCAGCGCACTGTTTTGTGCAGTTTATCACTCGCGCTATTTTGCGCAGCGCACTGTTTTGTGCAGTTTATCACTCGCGCTATTTTGCGCAGCGCACTGTTTTGTGCAGTTTATCACTCGCGCTATTTTGCGCAGCGCACTGTTTTGTGCAGTTTATCACTCGCGCTATTTTGCGCAGCGCACTGTTTTGTGCAGTTTATCACTCGCGCTATTTTGCGCAGCGCACTGTTTTGTGCAGTTTACACTCGCGCTATTTTGCGCAGCGCACTGTTTTGTGCAGTTTATCACTCGCGCTATTTTGCGCAGCGCACTGTTTTGTGCAGTTTATCACTCGCGCTATTTTGCGCAGCGCACTGTTTTGTGCAGTTTATCACTCGCGCTATTTTGCGCAGCGCACTGTTTTGTGCAGTTTACACTCGCGCTATTTTGCGCAGCGCACTGTTTTGTGCAGTTTATCACTCGCGCTATTTTGCGCAGCGCACTGTTTTGTGCAGTTTATCACTCGCGCTATTTTGCGCAGCGCACTGTTTTGTGCAGTTTATCACTCGCGCTATTTTGCGCAGCGCACTGTTTTGTGCAGTTTACACTCGCGCTATTTTGCGCAGCGCACTGTTTTGTGCAGTTTTCCACTCGCGCTATTTTGCGCAGCGCTGTTTTGTGCAGTTTTCACTGCGCTTTTTGCGCAGCGCACTGTTTTGTGCAGTTTCACTCGCGCTATTTTGCGCAGCGCACTGTTTTGTGCAGTTTACACTCGCGCTTTTTTGCGCAGCGCACTGTTTTGTGCAGTTTATCACTCGCGCTATTTTGCGCAGCGCACTGTTTTGTGCAGTTTATCACTCGCGCTATTTTGCGCAGCGCACTGTTTTGTGCAGTTTACTCACTCGCGCTATTTTGCGCAGCGCACTGTTTTGTGCAGTTTATCACTCGCGCTATTTTGCGCAGCGCACTGTTTTGTGCAGTTTATCACTCGCGCTATTTTGCGCAGCGCACTGTTTTGTGCAGTTTACACTCGCGCTATTTTGCGCAGCGCACTGTTTTGTGCAGTTTATCACTCGCGCTATTTTGCGCAGCGCACTGTTTTGTGCAGTTTATCACTCGCGCTATTTTGCGCAGCGCACTGTTTTGTGCAGTTTATCACTCGCGCTATTTTGCGCAGCGCACTGTTTTGTGCAGTTTATCACTCGCGCTATTTTGCGCAGCGCACTGTTTTGTGCAGTTTATCACTCGCGCTATTTTGCGCAGCGCACTGTTTTGTGCAGTTTATCACTCGCGCTATTTTGCGCAGCGCACTGTTTTGTGCAGTTTATCACTCGCGCTATTTTGCGCAGCGCACTGTTTTGTGCAGTTTATCACTCGCGCTATTTTGCGCAGCGCACTGTTTTGTGCAGTTTATCACTCGCGCTATTTTGCGCAGCGCACTGTTTTGTGCAGTTTATCACTCGCGCTATTTTGCGCAGCGCACTGTTTTGTGCAGTTTATCACTCGCGCTATTTTGCGCAGCGCACTGTTTTGTGCAGTTTATCACTCGCGCTATTTTGCGCAGCGCACTGTTTTGTGCAGTTTATCACTCGCGCTATTTTGCGCAGCGCACTGTTTTGTGCAGTTTATCACTCGCGCTATTTTGCGCAGCGCACTGTTTTGTGCAGTTTACACTCGCGCTATTTTGCGCAGCGCACTGTTTTGTGCAGTTTATCACTCGCGCTATTTTGCGCAGCGCACTGTTTTGTGCAGTTTATCACTCGCGCTATTTTGCGCAGCGCACTGTTTTGTGCAGTTTACACTCGCGCTATTTTGCGCAGCGCACTGTTTTGTGCAGTTTATCACTCGCGCTATTTTGCGCAGCGCACTGTTTTGTGCAGTTTATCACTCGCGCTATTTTGCGCAGCGCACTGTTTTGTGCAGTTTACACTCGCGCTATTTTGCGCAGCGCACTGTTTTGTGCAGTTTATCACTCGCGCTATTTTGCGCAGCGCACTGTTTTGTGCAGTTTATCACTCGCGCTATTTTGCGCAGCGCACTGTTTTGTGCAGTTTATCACTCGCGCTATTTTGCGCAGCGCACTGTTTTGTGCAGTTTATCACTCGCGCTATTTTGCGCAGCGCACTGTTTTGTGCAGTTTATCACTCGCGCTATTTTGCGCAGCGCACTGTTTTGTGCAGTTTATCACTCGCGCTATTTTGCGCAGCGCACTGTTTTGTGCAGTTTATCACTCGCGCTATTTTGCGCAGCGCACTGTTTTGTGCAGTTTATCACTCGCGCTATTTTGCGCAGCGCACTGTTTTGTGCAGTTTATCACTCGCGCTATTTTGCGCAGCGCACTGTTTTGTGCAGTTTATCACTCGCGCTATTTTGCGCAGCGCACTGTTTTGTGCAGTTTACACTCGCGCTATTTTGCGCAGCGCACTGTTTTGTGCAGTTTATCACTCGCGCTATTTTGCGCAGCGCACTGTTTTGTGCAGTTTATCACTCGCGCTATTTTGCGCAGCGCACTGTTTTGTGCAGTTTATCACTCGCGCTATTTTGCGCAGCGCACTGTTTTGTGCAGTTTATCACTCGCGCTATTTTGCGCAGCGCACTGTTTTGTGCAGTTTATCACTCGCGCTATTTTGCGCAGCGCACTGTTTTGTGCAGTTTATCACTCGCGCTATTTTGCGCAGCGCACTGTTTTGTGCAGTTTATCACTCGCGCTATTTTGCGCAGCGCACTGTTTTGTGCAGTTTATCACTCGCGCTATTTTGCGCAGCGCACTGTTTTGTGCAGTTTACACTCGCGCTATTTTGCGCAGCGCACTGTTTTGTGCAGTTTATCACTCGCGCTATTTTGCGCAGCGCACTGTTTTGTGCAGTTTATCACTCGCGCTATTTTGCGCAGCGCACTGTTTTGTGCAGTTTATCACTCGCGCTATTTTGCGCAGCGCACTGTTTTGTGCAGTTTATCACTCGCGCTATTTTGCGCAGCGCACTGTTTTGTGCAGTTTATCACTCGCGCTATTTTGCGCAGCGCACTGTTTTGTGCAGTTTATCACTCGCGCTATTTTGCGCAGCGCACTGTTTTGTGCAGTTTATCACTCGCGCTATTTTGCGCAGCGCACTGTTTTGTGCAGTTTATCACTCGCGCTATTTTGCGCAGCGCACTGTTTTGTGCAGTTTATCACTCGCGCTATTTTGCGCAGCGCACTGTTTTGTGCAGTTTATCACTCGCGCTATTTTGCGCAGCGCACTGTTTTGTGCAGTTTACACTCGCGCTATTTTGCGCAGCGCACTGTTTTGTGCAGTTTATCACTCGCGCTATTTTGCGCAGCGCACTGTTTTGTGCAGTTTACACTCGCGCTATTTTGGCAGTTTATCACTCGCGCTATTTTGCGCAGCGCACTGTTTTGTGCAGTTTATCACTCGCGCTATTTTGCGCAGCGCACTGTTTTGTGCAGTTTATCACTCGCGCTATTTTGCGCAGCGCACTGTTTTGTGCAGTTTATCACTCGCGCTATTTTGCGCAGCGCACTGTTTTGTGCAGTTTACACTCGCGCTATTTTGCGCAGCGCACTGTTTTGTGCAGTTTATCACTCGCGCTATTTTGCGCAGCGCACTGTTTTGTGCAGTTTATCACTCGCGCTATTTTGCGCAGCGCACTGTTTTGTGCAGTTTATCACTCGCGCTATTTTGCGCAGCGCACTGTTTTGTGCAGTTTATCACTCGCGCTATTTTGCGCAGCGCACTGTTTTGTGCAGTTTATCACTCGCGCTATTTTGCGCAGCGCACTGTTTTGTGCAGTTTATCACTCGCGCTATTTTGCGCAGCGCACTGTTTTGTGCAGTTTATCACTCGCGCTATTTTGCGCAGCGCACTGTTTTGTGCAGTTTATCACTCGCGCTATTTTGCGCAGCGCACTGTTTTGTGCAGTTTATCACTCGCGCTATTTTGCGCAGCGCACTGTTTTGTGCAGTTTACACTCGCGCTATTTTGCGCAGCGCACTGTTTTGTGCAGTTTATCACTCGCGCTATTTTGCGCAGCGCACTGTTTTGTGCAGTTTATCACTCGCGCTATTTTGCGCAGCGCACTGTTTTGTGCAGTTTATCACTCGCGCTATTTTGCGCAGCGCACTGTTTTGTGCAGTTTATCACTCGCGCTATTTTGCGCAGCGCACTGTTTTGTGCAGTTTATCACTCGCGCTATTTTGCGCAGCGCACTGTTTTGTGCAGTTTATCACTCGCGCTATTTTGCGCAGCGCACTGTTTTGTGCAGTTTATCACTCGCGCTATTTTGCGCAGCGCACTGTTTTGTGCAGTTTACACTCGCGCTATTTTGCGCAGCGCACTGTTTTGTGCAGTTTACACTCGCGCTATTTTGCGCAGCGCACTGTTTTGTGCAGTTTATCACTCGCGCTATTTTGCGCAGCGCACTGTTTTGTGCAGTTTATCACTCGCGCTATTTTGCGCAGCGCACTGTTTTGTGCAGTTTATCACTCGCGCTATTTTGCGCAGCGCACTGTTTTGTGCAGTTTATCACTCGCGCTATTTTGCGCAGCGCACTGTTTTGTGCAGTTTATCACTCGCGCTATTTTGCGCAGCGCACTGTTTTGTGCAGTTTATCACTCGCGCTATTTTGCGCAGCGCACTGTTTTGTGCAGTTTATCACTCGCGCTATTTTGCGCAGCGCACTGTTTTGTGCAGTTTATCACTCGCGCTATTTTGCGCAGCGCACTGTTTTGTGCAGTTTATCACTCGCGCTATTTTGCGCAGCGCACTGTTTTGTGCAGTTTATCACTCGCGCTATTTTGCGCAGCGCACTGTTTTGTGCAGTTTATCACTCGCGCTATTTTGCGCAGCGCACTGTTTTGTGCAGTTTATCACTCGCGCTATTTTGCGCAGCGCACTGTTTTGTGCAGTTTATCACTCGCGCTATTTTGCGCAGCGCACTGTTTTGTGCAGTTTATCACTCGCGCTATTTTGCGCAGCGCACTGTTTTGTGCAGTTTATCACTCGCGCTATTTTGCGCAGCGCACTGTTTTGTGCAGTTTACACTCGCGCTATTTTGCGCAGCGCACTGTTT